>SKCR01030188.1:0-42393 GCA_019454045.1 Zanthoxylum bungeanum
CTTAGAACTTACTTATACAGTGTACCACGGGCCCATGGATTTAACAGATTGCTAATTGCACATCGAATACCTATGCTCTGTACACATAACTGACGGATCTTATCTTGATACGCACATGATATCATGAGGATCAGTCCACACCCAACGAAAAGGCGGAGGTCTGATCTAAATACATCGATGACGTCACTTCCATCAAAGTGTGGAGGATACCTCATATATCCACAGTGGTATCTCAAGTCAAATGACCATTATGCTCACTTAACCCGAGAAGATTCCTATTGACGTTGGTGTACTATCTATTACGAAATCTTTGGTGAGTCGTTCACTGTTTATCCCATATAAACACCTACACGTCTATACGAGTCTCCCCAGACCATGGTTTATTGGGATAAATCCATCGGACCAAGTCTCGATATACGACGTGTACTGGTCTCAGCGGATTTTACTAACCGACCCGTGTTAGTAAATCTTGACCAGAAACTTTATTTGATAATATACTTCTAGTAATGTCATTTCCCAATGTCAATTACAAACTACTTTGTAACTGTGCACTACATTATATATTATCGGGTCTTTGTCTAATATATACATATCACTAAATCATATTTAGTTTCAATCTAATCATAATTAGATCGAATATGTATATAAAAGCAAGAAGTATTACCATAAATAAAGTAATATTATGGAAAAAAGAATTATCCGTATTCATGAATCAGACATGAATACGATCCGGATTGTCACTCTGAGCACCGACCCTAACAATTTCTCCCACTTGCTCTAATGTCAATTCACAGCACATATACATATCAAAATATGTATCACATATGCATGGTCCTCAAGAGCTGACTTATCACTCAAGAGGTAGGCAACAACAAGTAAGCCCACTATAACATATTGAGTTTGTCTAACAAACCCAAAACGTTTCCTTTAACTTGCATCATTCATATTTTGTATAACCTAAGTTATACATAAATATTGTGCTACAGCTACTGAATTGTCCAAGTATTTAAGGATCAAATCCATAATACTATGTAGACAACCGCAAGCACAACACTAATAATAAAACTTCTAATTTACAAGGTCACATTGCAACTTCATAAGTCAATACTTCATAAGTTGCTACTAATTCCACTTATACAGTAGAATCATGTGTGACACTTCCACTACATCTTTACTAACTGTTTATGATGTAGACTATCTAACATCATAATTAGATTTAAACTAATCAGACCCTCGTGGTTGCAGACTATATTCTCCATGAATAAGAAACTCATTCTTAATATCTCAAATATAACAAAGAACATGTTTCAGACACATCCTATGGTCTATAGCGTATCAAAATAGTTCGTAACAATTATGATTAAATTGATGTCTTTTAGTCATACATGATATAGTATTCATTACGCCATCATCATATGATGCATAAAATTGATTAGACATTATGATCAATTTCTCTTTCGACAAAGGAATCATCCTTTACGAAGGATGAATACTATATAAAGACACATTAACTGTCAAACAGTTATACTAATTGTCAAACGGTTAAATTAACTGTCATACATATAGTCTTGATATGTCCTATATTAGATCATATCTAATGCACGACCAATGAGAGTATATCACCAGTCTTTTAGTTTTATATCATATATAAAACTTTATATCGAATATAACAAAGACTACTCTCATTGCTTTCACGGAGAAAAGAAGACTTAGGTAAACCTTTTACCTTATAAACATCTCATTATTACATTAATAATGATAATGTCGTTAGGATATACAATACTAGAAAGAAATTTGTACGCTCCCACTGACCCTATTATCATATATGTATTTTCTATGCTTTGATAAAATCAGACAATCTGACTGTTATCAAAATTAGAAAACACAGATTTCCGGAAAGCTTATCTGAGTCTACAATAGGCTCTATAATCTAGTATATCAAACTATAATCTTAGCAGAATACAAACTCCAGGGCCATTCTAGAATGAACTATTCAAAACAAAGATATCACAATGGATCTCTCATTCGAAGAAACCATTCAGGAACACTACTTTGCATTCTTTAGCCAAAATACATAGTTTAATATCAACATTAACCAACAGATCTTTAATTATTCAATTAGTGCGACTAGAGACAAGTTTTCTAAGAATCTACAATAGATCACTGAGTATAACTTTTCTCACTGTCATACTATAAAGGTCAAACCTTTAACAAGCTCACTTTGCTTTTACTGCGCAAATAATTTGCACATTTTATGAACGATTCATAACGAAAGTTCAATCAAGTTCAAAACTTGATCGTAGTAAGCTACGAACAATCTTAGATCTATGGTTCAATGCTAACTTCCAGAACCAATATCAAATATCACTCCCACTGTAAGTTGCAGGATAATTTTTTTCGATAAGAAAACAACAGAACCATTAAGTATCAAATACTTTGTAAATGATTATAACATCCTATTGAACTTATACGGAAGATGTCAAAGGGTCTTTTCATCTTATTAATTATGTAGTTCCATTTATAGTTTATCATTTTCACATTTGACTTCAATAAGTCAAGTATTTTCTACAATGGTAAACATCCGATGTTACACACCAAGTAATAAAATAATTTTATTACTCGAGATCGTAGAAAAGATATTTCATCAAATAAAATACGATATTTTATTAAATAGAACAAATGATAAACTTTTGCTTGTACCTCCGAGGCACAAGTACTTTTTCAATTATATAACTATTATACAAAAGAAAGATTCAAATCTCAAACCTTTCAAGATTCAAATTTTCTACTTATACATATCATATACGTAATCGTAGAAACTAATGGAACTATAATTAAAAGGACGAATTAGAGTTACTGGAGCATATCCCCAACAGTATTGAAACTAATTCGGTAACACTCAATATCAAACGAATCAAATCATATAAGATTCGACTTATCCCACTAATCAATTCCATCACGATGGAATCGTAGAAGAATAATATTGAGTAAAAATCATATTCATTAAATAAACTTATAACTAATTACCATAAATTCATATGTTTGATCATATCAAACATCTTTGAACAATTCAAAGACTCATATTGAATTTTAAAATATAGTTTTCAACACTTCAAATAGAATATCTTTGAACCATTCAAAATATTCTATCCGCGTTTCAACATAAACATATTGAAAGTTCTCGAACCATTCAAGATGTTCAATATATATATTCTTTTAGAGACACGCAACTAAGTCATGACAACTCATTAACTAAGTTACGAAGTAAAGAAAACTATCCAAGGCAATTTCTAATTCATTAAACTACATACATCGAATGTATTAGTTTAATAAATCTGTGATCGAATGACGATAATTGGTTAAATGAGATTTAATCATATCCTAAATAC
This sequence comes from Zanthoxylum bungeanum, assembly GCA_019454045.1. Classification (NCBI taxonomy): domain Eukaryota; kingdom Viridiplantae; phylum Streptophyta; class Magnoliopsida; order Sapindales; family Rutaceae; genus Zanthoxylum; species Zanthoxylum bungeanum. Next base: position 3,390 of record SKCR01030188.1, read on the forward strand.
AATATTCATTAAATGGATAAGGATATATAGTGTGATCTTGTATCAGACCATCTTTTTTCCATACGGAATAAGCATCTGATGCTTATGTCATAAAATCTCATAAAACACTGTTCTAAGTTATTTAGTCAACCGAATATTTTTCTTAATGTTTATCTCTTTATCAATGACACTACTAGTCATATTAAAATATGTAACAATTGTTTATAAATAACAAGTAACTATGCAATAGTCGTAAGTTGTGATATCAAATATCAAAACAATCATTAAACATTATTTTAAATAACTAGATTGGAGATCTGATATCCAATACCTACAATTGTCGTATTGTGAGAGTCAATATTCTCTATACACAACTATACACATCTCATTTCTTAAGCTCTATAATTTGCCTTCAATTATTCACAACAATTGTAAATAATTGATTAGCAAACTGTGTCAAACATGTGACTTCTAAAAGTCACTAAAGCTAAGAAACGTCATAATAAGATAAATAAATACCTAATGGGGAATTCTTAATGCCAGTCAAGAATCTCGAGACATGAACAAATTCATGTCAATTCTTACCGCACAAGAAACTATTCTCTCTAGACTTTTATATCCTAAAATGGATATCTATTTAGATTACCTGTCGTGACTTAGAAACTAAGTCACTAACCATCTTGATTTTCAAGAAAATCGGAACAACAGTTCCCGATGGTTTTGACTAATCTAACAATATCCAAGTATACTTACATTCTAGAACCTATTCTAGAAATACGAAACCATAAGTGAAGTCAGAAAACATATTCAAGTAATATGCATGCAGTGGATTAGAAGTTCAATTCTATCAACACAATAGAGTAAATGAAACATAAGCAGTAATTTTCATAATATTACACACTGCTTTAGTTATGGAATTTTAAACCAAGCAGTGTCTCCCACTACTTTACGTAATACCGTAATCCCCAATAGAAAACGGGAATGCAATAACTAATTGAATTCCATAGTGAGAGAAGGACCCCGTGAATATATTTCGACTCACAGCTTTGGCACGATCTCGCCTACGTATATTCACAGGTAGACAATTCATTGTCAATCACTCACCAGTGACTCATGATTTTGGTCCTGACTATTTCTCTTTATGACATCTTTGGCACGTTCACAAAGAGGTGTATCAAGGCTTCACTTGCAAATGACAAACTCAAGCTACTGATGTAGTCCTGACAACTTTGGCATGTTCAGGATTTCCACTTTCGCTTGAATTTGTCTAGTATCAAAATACATCCGGTATCGATAAATCTCTATCAACTACACCCTCACTGCTTTGACACTTTCTCGGATGAAGCCATAGAAAGATACCTATAAACCGTATTGACAAGACGGACCAAGAAACATGCATCCAATACAAGTCACTTCACTGCCTTATTTAAATAGGGATTTTCCGCAAAAAGATGTTATGCATTTAATTTAATCAAATTAATTAAATACAAGCAAGCATGATGGAAAGACATAATTAAAAATTGAATTTAATGGCATTTTCATATCATGTGTTGAGGTTCAAACCTGCTCTGAAACCATTTTGTTGGGGTTTTGGGCAAAATACCCGGGTTACGCAGCGGAATGCGGGAAAATCAAATTTTCCCATTTCTTTAATTTTTCGTGGGTAATTAAAATAAACTTATTTATTTTAATCACTCAATACTCAAATATATAAATTTTTAACCCGGAAATCATAATTTCAGTAAATTACCATAAGACCCAAAAACTTTCCATTTTCATTATTTTTGTCCTAAGTTGTTCAAAACAAGCTTAGGTGATTTCTAATCACTACAAAAATGATTTGTACATCAAATATACATTAAGAACAAAAATCTGAAAAATTTCTAGATTTTTCAGTAATTATGGAAATGCCCCTAAACTTTGCATTTTGATCATTTTAGTTCTAATTTGTCAAATACATAATTAGGTGATTCCCAATCACTACCAAAATGATTTATACATGTCATACATGTCAAAATACAAATTACAATTCAAAAAAATAATTTTTTCAAAATTACAGAATAGGTCCCTCAACTTTCCAAGAATTACATTTTACTCCAAATTGGTTCAAAAACATTTAAGATCAAGTCCAATCAATACCAAAATTAATATTCATCATATATACATCATTAATTAATACATATATGAAAATCCCCAAATTTGGAGTGGGTTATGAACCCTAATTTTGTTGGAGTTTACTAAGGTCCCAAGGATCAATAAACAAGCATGAACATGTGTGAATACAATCGAGAAAGTCACGGAATACTCACTTCGATCGGTTGAGCGACGCGGAGATGAACAAAAAATCTGTTTTTTGCCTCATGGACTGCTCGGCAGTGACAGTGAGCAGTTCACTGATTTTCGGCCATTGGAGGTCATCTTCCAAGCTCCAAGCTTTGCGAAACGATTCCCGGCTCATAGGTGGACTTCCCTAGCACCTTCGCATGTCTTCGTAGTGTGCTAGCACTCTCGATTTTGCCACAAAATCGCACTTTGCCTCCGATTTTGCTCACGGTTTTTGCAGAAAACCAGAACAAGAACAGCCCTCAATTGGCGTGTAGATGAAGGTAATTCATACAAGAATGATATAAAATTTATTTTTTATTCAAGTATCTCATCCTCTTTGAGCACTTCATGTAGTATGAGCATTTTATGCTCTACCCCCACTTTTAATGGTACATAATGCATGTATGCCAAAATATAATAACTCGATGCAATTTTACTAGGAAGAATATAATAATTTGATGTTCATTCCAAACAGACAGCACCAATTTGATGAAGGCATGAAATGTGAGAGAGAATATCGTACCTTCAATATGCTGGGCCTGATGGTTCAAAGTTCGGTGGTGATTTGGGCCTTATTCTAGAAGCTCACTGTGACAAGCTTTCAAGTTATTGGGCTTGCACATGCATATTTTTTGGATTAGATTCTCCCTCAGATTTCATTGTGTGCAAGTTTGATTGCTAACGATGCAGTTAATAATATGAATATTATGCTTTCTTGTAAAATAAAATGGACCCAATTGAACCGTATTTTTTACAAGTTCATTGGTTTATATAGAGTGCTATGTGTAAACGTGTCAACTTTCGATTGACATCTGTCCACTGTTGGATTGCCCCATGGTTGCATGATGCACACTTGGCATAATACATGCTCTAATAAGATATTAGGTGTGATAACACCTGTTATTATACATGTAAAACCATGATTGCATATTAAGATAAGTGGATTGTCATTAAAGTCCACTAATCTCGAATGTAATAAGTGATATCATGTACTTCAGAGTACTAATATCGAGGTCATTATACTTTCGAGGTACTCTGATGGGTTGAAAAGTGAACCATATCTGAAATAAGTTTAGCTCGGACTGACTAATCTCAGAAGTCCTCTGTTTTAGAGTAGAGTGACCTCAGAGTGACATACTTCAGGGTCAATATCTAGTTTCTCCGAAGGTATTTGGACTTCGGAGATCATCATGACCTTTCCTGTCTACTGGTACTATTCAACTGTACCATGACATATGTCATCCTCATATTGGACCTTTGTTTGCTTGCGGCAGTTCCATTGAGACGTGTGCTGAGGAAGATTTAACTGCATGTTGACACGTGTCACAAGGTGCAAGACTAATTTTAGGCACCTACAATCTTAAATAAAACTATGTTAATATTATAATAAAATAATGTCAAAAGATTCATGTATCTGATTCAACTTATTAGAAATGAATTTTATTTAATTGGTGGTTTAATAATTTGATTATATCGAGAATAGATCTAAATACAACTTGTAATACAGAAGACCTTTAGAATGAGGTGAAAATATATTGATTACATGTAAATTTAAACATTAGTAACTTCATCATGAGTTTGTAGTAGCATTACATATCTTCAAAATATTTTTCAAAAATTACTAGAACTAACTAATAACCTTCGCGATATTCTACTCATCTTATTAAGTACAAATATGGTAGATACTAAATGTAAAAAAATAAAATTAAATAGGATCGTACTTTTAATCATAGTTGTCCAAGCAATTTAAATCATTTAATTTTCTCTCAAATTAACAAATGTGTCTTCTAACTTATTTCATTTTATAATTTTTTATTAATGAAAAAACAAAATTTCTAGTGTAAGCATAGATCTGGTTAGGTTATATGAACACTTTTATAGTGAATTTAATATAACTTATGACTTTTAAATCTTCACTAATAAATGAGTGAGAGTTAATGAAGAATGTGAAAACTTAAACATTAATAACTCATTTGAAATAAATACATATTTTATTAACTTACTTTCAACCATTAATAATCTTGGAAAACAAAGAGTTTGGAAGAGTTGGAAAATGAAAGGTTAAAGATTGAAGAATGTGAAAAGATAAACATTAATGAATCATTTGAAATGAATATGCATTTAATCGATGTACTTTTAATCATTAATAATCTTAGAAAACAAAGAGTTTTGAAGAGTTGAGAAAATAAAATATTAAAAATAGAAGATTGTAAAAAGAAAAACATTAATGAAGAATGTTAAAAGTTAAACATTAATAATTCATTTAAAGTATCAATAATTTATTTGCTTACGTGGATAGCCTCAAACCCAAATACACATACATAGACAACCTCAAAAGATTATTGTTTTAATATAACTTATGAATCTTAAACCTTCACTAATAAATAAGTGAGAGTTAATGAAGAATGTGAAAAGTTAAATATTAATAACTCATTTGAAATGATTAGCCATTTAATTAACGCACTTTCAATCATTAATAATATTGGAAAACGAAGAGTTTGGAAGAGTTGGAAAATGAAAGGTTAAAGAATGAAGAATGTGAAAAGTTAAACATTAATAAATCATTTGAAATGAATATACATTTAATCAATGTACTTTCAATCATTAATAATCTTAAAAAAAGAAGAGTTTGTAAGAGTTGAGAAAATAAAATATTACAGGTAGAAGAATGTGAAAAGTGAAACATTCCTGAAGAATGTGAAAAATTAAATATTAATAATTCATTTGAAGTATTAATAATTTATTTGATTATGTGAATAGTTTCAAAGTCAAAGACGTCTACATGGACACCTAAAAAGAAATTTATTTTTCTCACCTTTTATATATTAAATAGATATGGAGTAAGTAGCAAGATTAAATGGGCATAATTAGTTTGTAAGACTATAGCCAATGTCGATTCATAATTTTTAACACCGCTAATTCAAAACTGAGTATGAAACTTTGGAGTCATCATTATACAACAGGTGACATGTAATATGTTAATCATTCAATTAATATCACGACTTATCTCAATTTAAGTCATGTTTGGTACTGTGGTTTGATATATGGTGAGATAATAAAAATATGTTTCGATTAAAATGTAATTTTTAAAAATTTGGTTAATGAATAAATTGTGATAAATTATCGTGATATATTTTTAAAAATAAATTTTGCAAAGTTAATATTTTTAAATTTTACACCCCATTTCAAAAATATTAAAAAAATAAACCATAATTATCTTATAAGCTAAAATTACTATTTTATCAACTATACATTTATTTATCACAATTTATTCAACTATACATTTATTTATCACACTTTTTTTGTTTGATCGTAACAACAAATAAAGCGCACGTGCATGATAATCTATGAATGCATTTACAATGTGAACCAAAAAATTAAAGGAGGATCTTAGTCCACAAATAACAAAAAAATTTATTTAAAAAAGGTTAATGTTACTTTCAATACTGTTTTGAAAATCGAACCGGAACGGTCGGTCGAATTTGGAATCGACCGTAAGTCCGTTCTAGTTAATCGATAAAAATTGGGTAGCAAAAAAAGGTCAAACCCGGTAAAAATCGGTAAACCAGATCAGATTAGTTCAATTTTTTTTTTTTAATTTTTAAAACTAAAAACCAAAATTTAATATTTCTCATAATTTTTAAATAAAACTATATCACATATGTCAATTCTACCGATTTTTTCAGAATAATTCAACCGATTAAACAACTGACCCATTAAATTTTTTGGATTACCGGTTCAATCATCGGTCCGATTATGAAAATAATGCCTTTGAAAAGGGAGAATAAGGTGACCTCCATACTTGCGAAAATTATATTATGTGTCGGATGTATATGTCTACCTCCCACACTTGACCGTAACTAAGATGAGCATTTTTTTTAAGAAGATAATATGCTTAATTATATAGCTTTACGTGTACACGAACTCCAAATGAGTGAAAGTCTAAATTAGAGACACTAATAGGGGTTTATTTTGAAAAGGAAGTGTGTTTGGGTGCTGCGCGCCTTAAACGAGCTGATCCCAAAAATAAGTGTGGTCGGACTCAGGGTTGGGGCCTATCCTAGCCTAGGAGTTGGGTGGGGCCCACTGTAGGCTCATGAAGGGTAGATTAAGAATTAAATAAATATATAACCCATATAGTTTAACCACTATTACATAATCAGATTCTATTCATTGTTGTTCACTTTTTATAATCAATCTGCCGCTGTTATTTTATTTCTGAATTAATAATTCCATTTTCAGATTAGAGACCTTTAATTAAATGAGATTAATGTCAAAGAAATTACCTTATAAACAATTGCCAAATAAAAAGTATGATTATAGTGCTAACGCTAATGCTAACGCTAATGCTAATGCTAACGCTAGGGAATGTAATGGATTTGTGCACCGACCTCATTCAGTCACTAGGCAGGCACGTGACCCTGTGAAGCCGCCATGTCACAAAATCTTACGTCACCAAACACAAAGACCTGCGTGACTTAATCTCATTGGTTACTATCTCTCGTGGAGGACAAGATCTCAAATTCTCATTTTCCACAATTACCCTCTAAGTTTTTCAATGTTGACAAATACATCCCTCATCAAAAGTAAATTTCTTTCCTCCCTCTATCTTTCCTCCCTTCCTCTTCTCCCATCTCCCTTACAGTGCCCGCGTCTCTTCTCTTTTCATTCTCTCTTCTTCACTCTTTTTTTTTTCTTCTTTTACACAAATTTACGATACTGCCATTTCGTAAATCTTTCGCTTTTCTACTTTTCGATTTCGCGATCGGACGGACATGACTATGATGACTCCTCCACCGTTAGATGTAAGCATCACTCTATTTTGTTCCCCCTCTCTGTCGCTTTATCTTTTATTTGCTTCGATTGTTTTTGAACTATTTCTAGTTTTTTTCTTGATCAACTAGGGTTTTTTGTTTGGATTGACTTAAATTTCATCGAAATTTTCAGTGAATGTTAGTGATTGATATCTAGGGTTTTTGATTGAGTGAATTGCGGCTTACGTCTGTATTTTGAATTTGATTAAATAATTTTTTTTGTTTTGTTTTGGATTTTGTAGCAAGAGGAGGAGGAGATGCTTGTGCCGCATTCGGATTTAGTCGAGGGTCCTCAGCCAATGGAAGGTTCATTTCAATTATTTAATCTTTATGATTTCGTTTCATTTCGTGTTTTCTGCATTATTTGATGCTCTAGAGTTTATCTGGAGGTGGTTTATGTATAATTTTGGTATTGATTGAAGATTGATTGGTTTTGGTGTTAGGGTTTTGAGTATTTTGTTTTGATTTTACTATTTTTGTGTATTTTAGTAGTGGCACAAGTGGAACCAGCTACTACCGTGGAGAATCAGCAAGTAGAGGATCCTCCTACAATGAAATTCACTTGGACTATAGAGAATTTCTCTAGATTGAATACCAAGAAACATTATTCTGATGTATTTGTTATTGGTGGTTACAAATGGTAATTATATGATGGACACTGTCTTGCCAAATGAATTTTTTATGCAATGCGATTTTTATGTAGTGATTGAGTTTGAATGTCGGTTGTCTGATTCTGGCAGGCGGATACTTATTTTCCCAAAAGGAAACAATGCGGACCACTTATCTATGTATTTGGACGTTGCGGACTCTTCATCATTGCCGTATGGATGGAGTAGATATGCACAGTTTAGTTTGGCTGTGGTTAATCAAATTCATTCCAAATACTCAATCAGAAAGGGTATCTTCTTAATTGTGCTGTAGTTTCACTATTGATGTTCATGCTTTTGTTATTAGCAATAATTCCTACAGCCTTTAATTAAATGAAATTCATTATTATTGCTTTATTAAAATTTTCATTATACTTTTATGTTTTAAAATATTATTACCAAAAGCTTACTTTCCAAGCATGGTCTTGAGAATTTTTACTGGACTGAACATTCTTCAATTTTTCATTGTTTCCTATGGAAAATAATCAAATTTATTGGTTGGATGTATATTTTATTTGCTTGGTTATTTAATTCACTCGTTTGTGTGTTTCTTTTTTAAATATGGTACCTGTTTTTTTTTTTTTTTATTAATATGGTTCCTGGTTTTGTTTCTTTCTGTTTGATGACAGTGCAAAATGAAAAAAAAAAAAAAAAAAAAGAATAAAAAAAGAAGAACTTTTCCTTCCATCTATATGGCAACACATTCTTTATTGTCCATATGATGATATATTGCATGCACTTTATACTTCAGTGCACAAAACATTGTGCAATTGCAATGAAAATCATACCCTGCTTATATTACTTGGGAAGAGAGTGATGAAAGAGGCAAGAATATTCAATGTTTGCTGGAAATTTGTATGCAGTTACAGAAACACAATAGATCCTCTGTTATATATGCATTACAAACTGTTGACTTCAATGTGAAAAATTAGTCTGCAATCTGGTCAATTTAAAAATGTGTTCTGGCAGAAGTGGTAAAAAAATCACAAAAAATACTCATAATATTACTGTGGATTATCTAGGTCTGCAAGGTAGTTTAAGATATCTGTTTTTTAATTGTGTTGCTTGTGTTTGTCAATAACATTATGTTGGAGTTTGTCTGAATAAAGAACACTTGTACTTTTTGCATTGTAAGTTCTTACAACTAATTATATTGGTGATAAAGAATATATGGAAATGTAGCTATTCATACCAGATGTTGGGTTTATTGTGTAATTTGATTCAATCATAACTAATTTCTTCTGGATTTTGCAGATACGCAACATCAATTTAATGCAAGAGAGAGTGACTGGGGTTTCACACCTTTTATGCCTCTTGGTGATCTTTATGACCCCAGCAGAGGATATTTGGTTAATGATACTGTTGTTATCGAAGCTGAGGTTGCTGTTCGTAAAGTCCTGGATTATTGGTCATATGACTCAAAAAAGGAGACTGGTTATGTTGGACTTAAGAATCAAGGAGCAACATGTTACATGAATTCTCTCTTGCAGACTCTGTACCATATACCTTACTTCAGAAAAGTGAGGACATGGTCTCATGTTTCCAGCTATAAGTCACTTTAATTTAATTTTAATGTTTTGCAGAAAGTTAAATGCCTTGTTTTGTAAATTTGTTTCAGGCCGTGTACCACATGCCGACAACTGAAAATGATTTGCCTACAGGAAGCATTCCTTTAGCTCTGCAGAGTTTATTTTATAAGCTTCAGTATAATGACACCAGTGTTGCAACAAAGGAATTGACCAAATCGTTTGGATGGGATACATATGATTCTTTCATGCAACATGATGTACAAGAACTTAATAGGGTCCTGAGTGAAAAACTTGAAGACAAAATGAAGGTATTAGTGGTTTAACAAGTTTGGAGATTTTTTCCTGGTGCATTTGTGTGCATGTCTGTCATCCATTTTTGTTGTTGGTCCAGGGAACCGTTGTGGAAGGGACAATTCAGCAGTTATTTGAGGGTCACCATATGAATTACATCGAATGCATAAATGTGGACTACAAATCTACAAGAAAGGAATCATTTTATGGTATTTATACTTTTCTTAAAAGTTGTTTGGGATTGAGTGTTTCTTTTTATCAATAAGGTGTGATGCAGACTAGTACTTCTTACATGGCAGACCTCCAACTTGATGTCAAAGGGTGTAGGGATGTCTATGCTTCTTTTGACAAGTATGTGGAAGTGGAGCGTCTGGAGGGTGATAATAAATACCATGCGGAAGCACATGGTTTGCAGGTTAGTTTATGGGAGTTATTTGGGACTTGATACTTGTTTTGCTTCTGCTTCTTGGTGTGTTTAAATCACCCATGCTCTACCTTTATAAAGGACATTAGGCTGTTTGCAAAAGCTTAAAAGTTTAAACCAGTGTTTTATATATCGTCTAGCATCTATACATAAAACTAATTTATATAGGTTTTTCTCTCAAAGCTAAGCATAACTATGCTGCGAGCACTGATTAGGCGGATATATTTGCTTAATTAAATATTAAATGATCTTGAGGTCTTATACTATTAATTAAAGATTGTTTTGAACAGACTCTAAAATTCAAAAAAAAAAGGATTGCCCAACGCACGAGTCTTCCCACATTATGGGCTCTAGGGAGGATTCAATGTGTAGCCAACCTTACCCTTGCATTTTTTTTTTTTTTTTTTTGATAAGAGGTGTTTCCACGGCTCCAACTTGTGACCTAGAGTCATCCTTGAACAGACTCTAAAATTTATTAAAAAAAAAAAGAAATCCTGATTCAGTGGCTTGAAAGCATGCTCGGTTTCTGTCCAGCCTTGTGAACTCTGTTTTTCAGAAATCAGACAAATCAAAGTTAAAACTCCAATACTAGTAGTAGATAGTTTTGTTGTTACAAGAAATCATTTCTAGAAGCAAACTGAAAGAAGAACTTGAACTTTTTTAAGTTGCTGCCTGCTGTATAAAAGACTTTTATTGGTATTAGATTGTCCTGTTTATTGTCAAAAATTTCCCGGGCTTTAGTTGATAACGTTTCTCTATTCATATGCTAAATTTTTTGTTTATTTCAGGATGCCAAGAAGGGTGTCTTATTTATCGATTTCCCACCTGTACTTCAACTCCAATTGAAGCGGTTTGAATATGATTTTATGCGAGACACTATGGTGAAGGTGAGTGTCAAGTGAGCTTATTTTCTCTATGATTTGTATGTGATCGGATTCTATGTCTTGCCCAACCCTTTTCATTTTGTAATCATCAAATACATAGTGTAAATTTCTTCAGTATGAAACAGGGATTTTGATAGAGTGAAAGTATCAAAATACAGATAATGATAATGTAATAATAATAGAATTGAGAGGAAGTGCTAAACACTTTTTGTGCTTCCAAAGCTTCCTGCTTTGTGGTCTGTTGGAAATCTATGTCCTATAATAAAGTTACTGCTATTTGTTGGACAAAACATATGCTTGCAGTTTATTTTCATCTTTGCTGATTATTCAATTTTATGTGGCTGTCTTTTATGGCATCTCATCTCATCTGTTGTGTGTTAACAGTAACCAAGTAGCCAAAAATCTTTTTCATTTTATTAACACACCATAAACGTAATTATAGATTAGGGTTAGAGATTACCAAAATATGTCTTGTGACTAAAATACCCCTTTGTATATAGATACTCTCATTCAACACTCCCCTCAAGCTGGAGCATAGATATCTATAATGTGCAACTTGTTACAAAGATAGCTAACCCGACTACAGACAAGAGCTTTGGTAAGAAGATCAGCTCGTTGCTCTCTTGTCCTGATATGTGCCAATGAAATCAACCATCGTAGTTTCTCCTGAACAAAATGACAGTATACTTCTATATGCTTTGTTCGTTCATGATATACTGGATTCTTTGTAATGTGAATATCTGTCTGATTATCACACCACAATCTCATAGGAAGTGAGCTGATAATCTTGATTTCCTTAAGTAGATGATGAACCCATATCAATTCATAGGTAACTTGTGCCATAGCTCGATACTCAGATTCTGCACTAGATCATGCCACAACACTTTGCTTCTTACTCTTCCACGACACTAGATTGCCTCCAACAAAGACACAATATCCTGTAGTTGATCCTCTATCTAGTGGAGATCCTGCCCAATCTGCATATGAGAATCCCTCAACTCGACAATGCCCATGGTTTCTATAAAGAATCCCACGTCCAATAGCACCCTTTAGATATTTAAGAGTATGTAGAACAACGTCCTAATGAGTTGTTCTAGGAGAGGACATGAACCGACTCCCTACACTCACTGGGAAGGCAATATATGGACGTGTCACTGTGAGATAATTCAACTTGCCAACAGTTCTCCTATACATCCCGACATTTTCTAGTGGTTCTCCATCATCAATATCTAACTCCACATTTGGTATCATTGGCATAGCACAAGTTTGGCTTCCAGTAACCCTGTCTCAGTAAGTCCAATACAGACTTCCTCTGCGATAAATACATGCCCGTATCGCATCTCGAAACGTCAATTCCCAGAAAGTACTTCAAAGAACCCAAGTCTTTTGTCTGAAATTGAGTCTACAGAAAAGTTTTGAGAGCATCCATACCAGAACTGTCACTCCTTGTGATCACAATGTCATTCACATAAACCACCAAAAGAATACACCTAGACTGAAAATGTCGATTAAACACTGAATGATCATAAACGCTTCTTCTTAAACCAAAACTAGTCACAACATCACTAAACCTCCCAAACCATGCACGAGGAGATTGTTTCAATCCATACAATGATCTATTCAGCTTACATATCTTTCCAGACTCCCCCTAAGCAACAAACCCATGTGGTTGCTCCAAATACATTTCTTCCTGAAGATTCCCATGTAGCAAGGCATTCTTAACATCCAGTTGATACAATGGCCAATTCTAGGTAGCAGCCAAAGTGCTAAACAGACGTATAGAAGTTAGCTTAGCAACTGGAAAAAATATCTCAGTATAATCAATCCTTTATGTCTAAGCATAACCTTTTGCAACTAATTTGGCTTTCAGGCGAACCAGAGATCCATCAGGATTCATCTTCACAGCGAACGCCCACTTACACTCAATTGCCTGTTTACCAGCTGGAACAAGATCCCAAGAGATTATGTTCAAGAGCACGTAACTCGTATATCATTGCCCCACGCCATCCATTATGAGACGACTTCCGTAACAGATCTGGGAACTGATATAGAGTCTAAAGATGCAACAAAAGATTTGGAAGAGGCATATAAACCATGGTAAGAAACAAAGGAAGAAATATGATAAGTACAAGAGCGCTCACCCTTCCGTAAAGCGATAAGAAGCTTAAGATGAGAGGAAGGAGTCGGATCTGAAGAGGAAGCACGTGGTAGAGACGCAGTAGTAGTATCGTCAGTTTGAGTCATAGGAGCAGGAGTCCGACTTCGAGTGTATACTTGGGTGATAAATGGTCGTGAAATAACCTGTGTAGGAGAAGACATTATACGTTGGGATAAAGTATAAATAAGAAAATCATCAGTATCATCAATAGGAGTAACTAGACTGGTTGACAGAGAGAAAAGTGTGGACTCAAAAGAACGTGACATTGGCAGAGATTATATAATGATCGAGAGTAGGGGAGTAACAGTGATACCCACATTGTACCCTAGAGTAACCTAAGAAGAGACATTTCAAAGATTGTGGATCTAATATAGAAACGTTAGATCGAATATCTTGAACAAAACATGTGCACCCAAATACCCATTGAGGAAGATTAAACAAGGGTTGAGAAGGGAATAATAGAGAAAAGGGAACCTAAGAAGAGATATTTCAAAGATTGTGGATCTAATTTAGAAACGTTAGATCGAATATCTTGAACAAAACATGTGCACCCAAATACTCAATGAGGAAGATTAAACAAGGGTTGAGAAGGAAATACTAGAGTAACCTAAGAAGAGACATTTCAAAGATTGTGGATCTAATTTAGAAACGTTAGATCGAATATCTTGAACAAAACATGTGCACCCAAATACCCAATGAGGAAGATTAAACAAGGGTTGAGAAGGAAATAATAGAGAAAAGGGAATCTGACCATTCAACACAGATGACGGCATACGATTGATCAGATAATAGGCAGTGGAGACAGCATCAGCCCAAAAAATTTTAGGTACCTGCATCTGAAAGAGAAGGGCACCAGTAACTTCTAATAAATGGCGATTTTTTAGTTCAGCAACCCCGTTTGTTGTGGAGTAACAACACATGAGGATTGAGTATAGTTCCCTGTTGAGAAAGAAACGAGGCAAATAGGGACGGGAAATATTCCTTCGCATTGTCACTATGTAAAATTCGAATAATAGAGTTGAATTGAGTTTTAATCTCAACACCGGTGTTATCAAAGGCGCGCCTAGGTAGAGGCGCCAGCCATTGCGCCTAGATAGTGTCCAGGCGAGGCGACGTGTATCAGGCGCGCGCCTGATTCTAATGAGTGAGGCGCGCCTTAGGCACCTGATGCCAAAAATCTTGATTTTTGACCCGATTTCGTTGATTAAAGCTCACTTTTTTTACTGTTTTTGATTTTTTTTCCCGCAAAGAGAGTTAAAAAGAAGAATAACAATAACATAAATCTCATAATTTAACTTAATTTATTTACTTTTGACATGACTCTTAGATAATTTGTTGGGATCGTTAAAAATTATAAGAAAATTTTATATTTTGTAAAATACAAATGTTTGCCATAATAATTAATAATAGATCATACATTTATAATTATTGGGGACATAATTTTAACCAAAAGATTATATTAGTCAATAACAAAATTGTACATAAGATTATATAAGTAAATATTAATATCTTAGTTATTATAGCAACTTAATTATGAAAATAGTGTTGTATATAAATTTAATTGAGTGCAATAATTTTTAAATATTTTGTCATAATTTGGACAAATATTAAAAAATACTCCAAACAAAATGATTAGAAGAATATACATGTTCCTCTTTCTAATTGAAAAATTATATATACATATATGCGCCTCACATTCCTCAGGCGCGCGCCTTGCGCCTAGGCTCCATGACCTTTTGCGCCTCGGTGCGCCTTGCGCCTTTAATAACACTGCTCAACACAAAAGTTACAAAAAATAGAAAATAACACAAAATATTACAAAATACCATTTTTCAGGAGATATAACCAAGTAACTCGGGAAAATAATCCACAAATATCACAAAATACCGAAAACCAATTTTTAGAGAAAATAGGACAAGGACCCCAAATGTCTGATTGAACTAACTCAAAGGGGGACGTAGTCCGTTTATTGACACGAGTTTGGTACGACACTCTGGTGTTTTGCAAACTGACACAGATCGCAAGTTGGGACAACTTGTGAAGACTGAAGAGGCGGATGAACATAACGGCAATGGAGTTGAAAAGCAGAAGCCTGACTCGTACACGCAACCGATCGCGGAACTGGCTCATGTAAGTCAATAATTGGCTCATGTGAGTCAAGAACATAGATGCCTCCCACTTCGCGACCTCTACCAATAATCTGCTTTGTCTTGAGTTCCTGAAAGATACAGTAATTAGGGAGAAAATGAGTAGAACAATTGAGTGTATTTGTTAATTTATTGACAGACAATAAACATACAATAAATTAAACGGAAATTGAGGAATACAAAGAATTGAACGCAGTGAAATATTAAGAGACAATACCACTCTCGATAACAGGAGAAGTGGAACCATGGGCTAAAGTAACATGAGGAAGCGTAGAGGATGAAGTGAAAGAAGACAAAATACCCTAGTTCCAAGTCTTGTGATCAAAAGCACCTGAATCAATAATCTAAAGTGGATAGACAAGCTAGGATTATCTGTTTGTACCAATGAAGCACTAGAAAGGGATGGATCCTGTTGTGACTCATAAAACTGAGTCACTTTTGCATATTCATCGGTAGAGATAATAACATGTGGTGCAGGAGGATTAGGAAAAAATGTGGTAGGAGCAGGTGTAGGTAATATACCACCTTGGCCAGCTGCATGTGCAAATTTCCGTCCTCCCTGTTTCTGTGGTGGTTTCCAATGTAACTTCCAACATGCACTCTTCACAATGATAACACGTACGAGGACCACTTCGACCACCTACTCTTCCTCCTCTATAACCACCTCTACCACCTCCTCTTCGGATGTCTCCCCACGAATGTGTATTAACCAAGGCTGCTAGCTCACTTGTGATAACTTCTTTAGGACCGTCAGAAACTGGATCCTTCCCATACGAACAAGGCGAGCATAAACATCACTCAAAGATGAAGGTAACTCATTGCTCGCAAGTATCTGACTTTGAGTCACTGCATACTCAGCCCCAAGCCCAGTCAGAAAACATTGCACCATAAGTCTGCCATCTTGTTCTTGCATCTTCTTAACATCATTCAGAATAGGGAACATTTCCTGTTTCTCCTTAGCAGCCCTCTTCACTTCTGTATAGTATTCAAATAATGAACGACCATTTTTCTCAGCCCGATAAATACTCACCATCATATTATGAACATGAAACATATCCTGCTTACTGGTATACAAAAATTTCAAATAATCCCAAAGATCCTTATTCCTTCATATCACAATGATTGGTGACATCATCAAGAGATGGTTCCGGTGTGTGCTGAATCTGGTTGAACAACTTATCATCTGCCTTCATCCATTTCCTACAGGCAACTCTATCTGTCTCAGAAGGTGGGGATTCAGTCAGGTGATCTTCCATATCAATCCCCGAAACATATCACTGTATCGTTCATCTCCACTGAAAATAATTCTGACTACCACTCAACTTCCTATCAGCAATCTTTGTCGAAGAAGGGATTAATTCAAAAACAACCTTTGGCTCTTCACTACCGCTCTCAGCCATGACAACAAAGATTCGCGGAAATAACAACAATCACCAAGAAAAAATCCGCCAACCAAAACCAATAATCAACCACTCAAACCGAAAAAGAATCAGCCTAATCCTCCAACCAAAATAAATAACCACCAAGCATGCAAAGACAACAAAATACTCCACCAACCATCATCAACATACAAATAACCAAACCACATGCCATCAGAAATCAACTAGTAACTGATGCAATCAAATCAACAGAAACAAACATTGTCTCTTTTTTTCTTTTCTTTTTTTAGGATAGAAAATCTGAATTTTTTTTGAAAATTAGGGTTTACTGTTCACCGCCTCACTGTTCACCGCTGCCGTGTCTGAGGTGGTGAGGGCTCTGATACCGTGTTAACAGTAATCAAGTAGCTAGAAATCTTTTTTCACTTTATTAACACACCATAATACATATTTATAGATTAGGGTTAGGGATTACCAAAATATATTTCTCGTGATTAAAATACATCTTTGTATATAGATACTCTCATTTAACATTGTGAAATGTCCTATTATCTTGAAGGTAGTTTGTAAACAGTTATTTTGTTTGTATTTAATTTGGACACCAGTGTTGAAGGTTCTTACATGTCATTGAATTGTTGAGTTTGAGTGAAGAAATTATGCATATTCCGAGGAAAAACTACATCTAATACTAGTCTATATTGTAGTTCAATATTAAATGGCATTTTTTGTTTTGTAGATAAATGACCGCTATGAATTTCCTCTTCAACTTGACCTTGATAGAGAGAATGGGAAATATCTGTCTCCTGATGCAGATAGGAGTGTTCGCAATCTTTACACTCTTCATAGGTACTAGCCTTTTTGGGTTTGTTTTAGGGAGGCTGTTGATATTATTTTCTTATGGCATGTGAAGTATGTTGAATAGTAGTTGTAGCAGTTGTTAGTAGACTGAAACTAGAGAATTACGTTATCATGTTTAATTTTGCTCATCTGAGCATGTAACGTAACTTTTATATGTAATGCTTTATATGATTTTTACTTCATGTGCTATTCATGTCACAGTGTCTTGGTTCATAGTGGAGGGGTGCATGGTGGGCATTATTATGCTTTTATCAGGCCAACACTCTCTGATAAGTGGTAAT
Organism: Zanthoxylum bungeanum; assembly: GCA_019454045.1. Lineage (NCBI taxonomy): Eukaryota > Viridiplantae > Streptophyta > Magnoliopsida > Sapindales > Rutaceae > Zanthoxylum > Zanthoxylum bungeanum. Next base: position 21,106 of record SKCR01030188.1, read on the forward strand.
TATTATCTTTCTCTTACATTTAAAACTTTGTGTCTGCATGTATGCTGTGCACTCAGTCTTTAGTATTTTGTTTGTCGCCATTATGCCAGATGCGTAGCTTAATATGTCCAAAATTGGCAAGGAATACTTTAGGCTATATTAGCCATGGTTTAATCATTACTTGATTTTAATCTTGTTAGGTTACTGTTATTATTAGGTGGTTTGTATGTTATGTGCAGATACATTTTTAATTTAAGTTTCAATAAGAAATTTTGAGTTCAAATATTATCCGATTAAGTAGAAATCATACAAATCAATTTAAAAATTATCAAACAATAAAATGAAAGTTAATAAGCCTTTTGCTAATATGATTGAATAGGATTGAGGGTCTCTGAGCTCAGTGAGAGATAATTACCTCAAGTTCCTTTCATATTCAAGATACCAGGGTTTTTTTCTTTGTATGTTGAGTGGGTGTTATTGTAAGATACAATTGAGAGCGAAGAAGATGCTAGTACTTTTTACCCAATTTTTGTATTATTTTTCTAGCATATTTAGATCACACATTAGAATTGTGATTGACTGCAATTACATGGAAGTATATGCAAGCCTCAGAATATGCTCATGGGATGTCAAGCACCTGAATTATTGAAGAGTGGTGAAAACTATCTGCGTGACAGTTTGAGAAGGGGAAGTTTAATGAGCTTCCATCAGAATAGCTAAAAGTAGTATGCATCCATTTATAAACTGATTGTATGGATTCAGATTTCCTACTTTAATATTAGTTATTATGAGTTTCATGAACTTTTATCCTTTTTTCTTCTGCATATACCCTGTTTGTGTCTGTGTATAATGATTATAGGTGTTTTTGTTCATCAGTAATGATTATTTTTTTTGTTTGAAGGTTTAAATTTGATGATGAGCGGGTAACTAAAGAAGATGTGAAGAGGGCTTTGGAAGAGCAGTATGGTGGTGAAGAAGAGGTAAGTAACGTTTTCATGTGCTACTTCAACTTTTGTTTACTTCGATATAATCATGAACTGATCTTGTTGTGTTCTGCTCGTTCAACAGTTACCACAGACCAATCCCGGTTTCAATAACACTCCTTTTAAGTTCACAAAATATTCAAACGCATACATGCTTGTGTATATACGTGAAAGTGACAAGGATAAAATTATATGTAATGTTGATGAGAAGGACATTGCTGAACACTTGATGGTAATCTCTTATTCCTTATAGTTGGTGTTGACTCTACTAATTTGATCTCTGTATTTTTCGAAGTTCGTGCCTGCCTGGACATAGTCTGACACTGTGAACATCTTAATCCAGATAAGGTTAAAGAAAGAACAGGAAGAGAAGGAGGATAAGAGAAGATATAAAGCACAAGCCCATCTTTACACCATCATCAAGGTTTTTGGTTTCTTATTTATTTTCTTGTTATGCTATATTTTTTGTCATGACTAGCATGTATTGGTATCACAATTGAAAATTATATTAAGTTTATTGATGCATCTAGGTTGCACGAGATGAGGACCTTGCAGAGCAGATTGGAAGGGATATATATTTTGACCTTGTGGATCATGACAAAGTTCGTAGTTTCCGTGTTCAGAAACAAACACCATTTATGGCTTTTAAGGTGGTATTTTGCATTGTATTTGCTAGTGAAGTTATAAATTTTATTTTTTATTTTTTATGGTTGTGGTTTGTGTAGTTTAACAGATGTGCATAATTAATTAATTAAATGCATTTTATTTTCTGTAGGATTTGACAAATTTTATCTTTTCTTAAATTCTTACATGTCTAATTTTGGTTTGGTTTACAGGAGGAAGTTGCCAAAGAGTTTGGTATACCTGTACAACTTCAGCGTTTTTGGATTTGGGCAAAGCGACAAAATCATACATATCGTCCCAATAGACCATTGCTACCCCAGGAGGAAGCACAAACTGTAAATAGTTTCTACTTCATAATCTTATTGGAAATTATTTACTTATTGTAATGAGTAGGCATGTGTGATGATCTTTTATTTTCAGCCGGTCTTGCAAATTTTTATGGAATGTGTTCTGGTACAACAATGTCGTAGTTGTATCATGGATTTCTATCAGCCCTCCCTTATACTTTTTCTTCCTTGTGCTGATTGAGGACATCCAGTGGAGGATTTTACATTATTAATGAGTGTTGCACATTGAGGGATTGAGTTTAATTGTGTAAAACATCCAATAAATGTATGTAATATTCAGCATCTAGAGAACATTTCCTTCGGTCATGTTTTGTATTCTTTATTTGCATGTTTCTCCAACATGTTTTCCAGCAGATAAGAGCTTCATGTGTTTGATGTTCGGCCTTACCCCTTTTGCCTTTTTAATTTTTCCTTATATTTGTGTTTCATCCCCTTTTTTTGGTTTAGCATTGTCTTGGGTGCTTCAAACTGACTTCGGAATCAAACTGAGCCCAGTGATTCTTATACACATTATTGTTGTGGCCTTAGCTAACAAATTAAGCGTTTAGGTCAAGTGGCAGACAATTCTATTTTACCGTGCCGTCTTTGATACTTTCTCTGTTGATGGTTTTAAACTTTTTGGCAGTATGTGGACCATAAATAGTTTATTAGTGCCTCATAGTGCTGTGAAGCTTTTTAAACATTTGTTATGAAAACTAATGTTTCCCACTTTGGCACTTGCAGGTTGGTCAATTGAGAGAGGTTTCAAATAAGACGCACACTGCTGAACTGAGGTTGTTCTTGGAAGTAGAGTTTGGGCCGGTAATGTTATTTTCGAAAACCTTAATAAATTGATACTAGTACAAACTATACATGCTGTAGATTTTTTTTTCCTTATATAACTTTTTGCGGTTCTTTTAATAGGATCTACGCCCAATCGCTCCACCTGATAAATCTAAAGATGACATTCTGCTTTTCTTCAAGCTTTATGATCCTGAGAAAGGAGAACTCCGGTATCTAATAGTTTTCTTTGTTTTTTTCTCTCTTCTTGCTTCAAATGGTCTCTAACAGTTTCTTCCATGTTTACAGTTATGTTGGTAGGCTCTTTTTAAAGAGTTCCAGCAAGCCAATAGAAATTTTGGGGAAGCTAAATCAAATGGCTGGCTTCGATCCTGATGAAGAGATAGACCTGTATGAGGTTTGTATTTCTTTTCTTCTTCATGCTATATATTGTGTTTTCAACATAATATCCTGGGTTGAAATATACTATCTGTGTGCAATTGTCAGGAAATCAAATTTGATCCATGTGTCATGTGTGAACATCTTGATAAGAGGACCTCATTTCGTTTAAGTCAGGTACATGTTTTATTTAATGCTGGATTTCCTTACAGATAGGATGTGGTAATACATTGGTTGCTTTGCTTGCAGATTGAAGATGGAGATATCATCTGCTTTCAGAAATCACATCTGCTTGAAAGTGAAGAAGAATGTCGATATCCAGACGTGCCTTCATTTTTGGAATATGTGCATAACCGGCAGGTGCAAAACATGTGGAATCTTTCAATTAATAGCAATCATAAATTTTGCAGTATTTCTTGTTAAGCTTGTTTTAGTCTGTAATAAAAGGAGTTCCAGAGGGATGGGTGTGTTTATAGGCAAAGTTAAAGTTGATTCTCTCATTCTTACAGTACCATTTATATTGTACTGTAATGATGCTAATTGCTGATTAATGATGTGTTATGGGTATTCACTTATATTTATTTTCCAGTTTAAATTTGGACTTGGATTTCTGGGCTCTCATCAAGATGCACTTTTGACTTTGTTTTGCTTTAGACTAGTAAGGTTGTTGCCTTTCATCATAATAATAAGATGGCCATAAAATTTTCTGACTTCTAAAACATTCCTTGTCCCTTCAAATACTCGGACATAGGAGTAACAAATTCTACAAGAGTGGCTTCTCTTTCGTGTGATAATCTGATATAAGTATTAATTGTTTATCATAACAGGATAAACTTTGCCTTTTTGCTTTTTTTCGAACTTGACACTCAATTCTTTGTATGATTTGATTGCTTATAGCTTGTACATTTTCGAACTTTGGAGAGACCAAAAGAAGATGATTTTTGTCTAGAGTTGTAAGTATTTCCATTTCAAACCACTCCTGTGGGAGAATCCTCTTTTTTTTTGGTGGTTTTGGTCATTGCTGTTCGGTATCTATAACCCTTTTATAATACGCAAGGTCTAAGCTACATAGTTATGATGAGGTTGTGGAAAGAGTGGCTCGAAAATTTGGTTTGGATGATCCATCCAAAATTAGGCTCACTCCTCACAACTGCTACTCTCAGCAACCTAAGCCTCAACCCATTAAATATCGAGGAGTTGAGCATTTGTCAGATATGTTAGTACACTACAATCAGGTAACTGACTTATCTCGCTCTTGCTATGTTGTGTGCTTACTATACACATTTGTTGATTTTATTAATGTTTCTTTTCTGTGTTTACAGACCTCTGACATTTTGTACTACGAAGTTTTAGATATTCCTCTGCCAGAATTGCAAGGTTTAAAAAATCTGAAAGTTGCATTCCATCATGCTACAAAGGATGAGGTATGTGCATGAGAAATCAATGTTTATCATCTCTTCTCATCTTTATTTATGTTAAACAGTTATATTCTTCTGGTTCTTTATCGTAAGCATGTTTAACTAAATTGTTTCCAGGTGGTAATTCACAATATTAGATTACCCAAACAGAGCAATGTAGGCGATGTGATTAATGAACTTAAAACAAAGGTAACGTTTGATTACTTCTGTTCTGTTCCCTTACATGGGAAATTCTTACTCTAAACAATGAGGGTTGCATGCATTTTTATTGCGAATTTGGGTTCTCTCTACGAGTCATTTTTCTTGATGGAATCACACGAGGACATCTGATTTTATATTTAACTTCATTTTTTATTTCTTTTTACAATGTGTAATTTACCAGTTGACATACAGAACATATTCCCATTCGGCGTGATTGAAGGAAAATAGAATGAAATGCATAAATTTTTTTTTTATTGTCATGAGAACTGTGGTGTGCCTTTGTTTTACTTGAGAAAAAATTTACATGCAAAATAGTATTGGGGAGTTCACATGGTATAGAAGTCGTATGAAATTTAACGCATAAATTTTATATTTATGGCAAGTGTGTTTATGCAGTTTGTTTCCTTGTGGGATATGTATGCATTATTAGACTTGTCCTTCTTCCCCTTGTTTTGGCATACAATATAATTTAATAATTTTCCTACGACTTGCATATTGTGCACTGTGGAACAGGTGGAATTGTCCCATCCAAATGCTGAACTTAGATTGCTTGAAGTTTTTTATCACAAGATATATAAGGTAATTACTAATAATTAAAATTTGTCAGGCTTATGGGATTTGTTGTTAACTGTCGATTTTAAATTGTTTGTAGTTTCTACAATAATTTCTATTGTTTTTAATGATATCACTGGGAACAATTGCCATTGTTTTGTATCTCATAATACTGCTATATCATCTGTGCAGATCTTTCCCCCCAATGAAAAAATAGAGAATATAAATGACCAGTATTGGACCCTACGTGCAGAGGAGGCAAGTTTTTATCTCTATTTTTTTTTTAATTTCCTATCAGCAGTCTAGCATTTCATTAATTTGTTTTCTCTGGACTTTGCATATTTACTACGTATATAGTTGATTTTGGTTTTAATGATCAGCATCTATGTATGCTACATAGAGCTGGTAGGTGTACTAACTTCATTTATATGGACTCAGATCCCAGAGGAAGAGAAGAACCTTGGTCCCAAAGATCGCCTGATTCATGTTTACCACTTTACAAAAGAGTCTGCACAGAATCAAATGGTATTGAAATTTGAATAAATTGGTTACAAGGCATTTTTTTTATTCTGAGATCAAAAATTTTCTATACGGATCCAAAAAAATATCATATGAACTTCTAAGATTCTTACATTGTTTCTAAATTTTATCTTTCAACAGCAAGTACAAAATTTCGGGGAACCATTTTTCTTGGTTATCCATGAAGGTGAAACATTAGCTGAAGTTAAAGAGCGCGTACAAAAGAAATTGCAAGTTCCTGATGAGGAGTTCTCAAAGGTTGTTTGTGCTTTATCATTTCATATTACTTGGGAATTCACACTAGTGAATTATGTGTTTTATTGTTCAAGTTTGACATTGTTAATAACTTACCTTGCTATGTACTTGTCTGTTCCTCCTATATTGGATTTGATTTTACACCCTGTGAACCCACTTTACCCTGTTATGTAATATGTACATGTGTGTACCTAGTACACTGACCCTTCCTTTCATTGTGATGTCTGGTTGATCAGTGGAAGTTTGCTTTCTTATCACTGGGTCGTCCAGAGTACCTGCAGGATTCTGACATCGTTTTCAACCGTTTTCAGGTTTGTTTTCTTTTAAGTGAATTATTTTTTCCCCTTTGGGCTTAGTGCCTACTCTGATGAGAGTTCTTTACATCTATTTTTACTTCAATATTTCCTGTAAGTTGAAATTCTGTTTTGCATTTTTTCCCTAAAGAGGAGAGACGTTTATGGTGCTTGGGAACAGTACCTTGGGTTGGAGCATTCTGATAATGCTCCCAAGAGAGCTTATTCTGTAAATCAGGTAATGCATTTCTATAGTCACTATTGTCTTCTTTTTTTTTTCTTTCTTTTTTTATGTGGAGAAATATAGTCACTATTGTTATTAAGTCATAATATGAACCAAATCATCATTTTTATGAGTTTTAATTTTTGGACAACTCATTCTGCAAATGGAAAGTCCTACAGGCCCCATTCATATGGGTGCTTCAAACTGCTTGGTTAATGAATGCAACAAACTAGATTAGACGGTCTTTTTTAAAACTCATCTTCAAATTGCAGAACCGTCATGCGTATGAGAAGCCAGTCAAAATATACAACTAGTGCAAGAGCCGATGATCCACCTACACATTAGGTAAGAAGAAATTCCTTCAATGCATTGATGGGATTATGTAACAAATGGTGCATTTGAAGGTACAAATGAGGCTCGCATTGAGATGTTTCTGTAGGGTTCCATTGTTTGTTTGTAGGCTATTTAAATATTTATTTCTTTAATGTGGATCCGCAAGCAAGGGAAGATTCTAGATGTAGTGTGTTGTCATTGTCAACACAACCTGCATGAGCAATCCCTCCTGTGCTTAGGAAGACACTGCGCCTCCTTGCTTGGGAGGTTTGTGGTTTTTTCGTACACAGCTCCAGTGTAATTTAGCATGCAGTATATAAGAAGATTTTGGCGGGGATGTATACTGGATATAGCAAGTTTGCAGATGATATTTCCTCTTTTTTTCCCCTTTTCGCCCCCATTCGTTCTTTCTGATTTTATATGATATCTTCAGGGATTGAGTTTTTAAAATGGCAGTTTCGAGTCTACAATTTTGGGCGTAGGATTGTGTAAAGAACTGTACTTTCTAGCAGTCCAGATAGCTTATTTATGACACACCTTCTCGAGCTAAATTACAAGTAGGCCATTATTCATCTTCTCCTTCATAACCCCTCTTCTATCGCGCACTGTAAATGCATATGTGCATAATTACTGCCACTCTGCTAGCATTTATTTGGGTTAAGTAATGGGGGTAGTATTTGTTTTTTTCACTGAAATTGTAAATAGTTGATCAAATAACCCAATTGTTCTAGTTACAAGCAAACAACCCAAAGAAATGGGCAAAACAAACTTATCCTGGTTTAGAGAACTCGGTAGGATGTTTGACCATCAATAATTTCGACAACAATGTGATTCAAACGCATGAAAAGCAGCAGGTAAACTCTAGCTTTAGGCCCTGAAAAACAACCAAACAACAAAGCAAATAACAATTTCAGACCTAACAAGTTTTAACCGAGTTACCTAAAACAGTCATCTGAGGCAACGTGTGTGTGTATATTATGATAAGATGATAACCCTGTATCCATTCATAATATCAACATGAAAAGGAATTAGTTGAATATACCACATACCCAATCCCAATGATTCAATTTCATCCTTGTGGAAGTAGCTATATCCTTTGGTTCTCTCTTTGTGGCTCAAAGTTGAGTTGATCTTCTCAACAGCTGCCAGCAGATCCTGCAAGTCAAGGAATCATGAGATGGATACAATCATAAAGAGAAACTTGTGGAAAACTTCCATGTTATGTTCATCATATGCAGATCCCTAATTCTCTGTCCCGGGCACTGCTTGTTTAGCACCAGCGACTGTCCCATTTCTGCCAATGACCTATGGCCATTGAGTTCTAAGAGAAAGAAAGACACATTAGTTTATGGGACGTAACAGCAGACAGCAGAGCAAAGCAAAGCAACATGAGTGATTTAGCCTTTGGGAAGATCTGATGAGAGGTTAACTAAACCTAAGCCAAATGCATATTATTAACATATTATTGAATCGACAAAGGGCACAAGCCTCAAAAACCATCCAAAACTGCTGTTGGGCTTGAGCATGGGCAAGGCAACTTGCAAAACTATAACATTTCTTAATGCAGAAGCCACTTCCTTTACCCCTTCACATATGGTTTACAGAACTCTATTTTTGAAAATGCATCATAAAGAAGTATTAGTTGCATAACAAAAACCATAAACAATCTCATACCTCCCATGATGTTAGGTTCTTCATTTGGGAAGGAAGGCTTTCATAATCATCTTTTGATAACTTTATTATGGTGCCAGAAGCTTCAAATGACTTTGGCTCATCTTTGAGTTCCCCTATTTTCACAATAAATGATAAAAGCAATCATTATGACCAAATGTCTTACTGTAATCAGACTTTTGTAATTGACAAGGTGCTTTATACCTTCAACTTCTGTAGGACATTGACGTAGATCCTTCACATCCAGTTTGTCCCCATACGATCTAAAATTAAAAGTATCCAAGGCAAGTTTTAAGAAAGGAGATAAATGAATCTTGCACAATATAAATAGTACCCCACGCTTGAAACTTACTTTATTGGTTCTTGGATACCCAAATCTGGGTCATCAATCTTACCATTACCTGTTGACAGAGAAAGAGGGAAATGACTAACAAGCACAAATCAAGAATGTAAAAGCTAAGAGTCTACTATCTAACTAAACCGTAATTACTATAAAAGTTTGGTTGCAGCTTCAACCAATTGATATTTATCACAACTAGTATTCTTAAGTAATGTGCTAGCCATGAGGCTATTGTAACTAACCTTCAGATGCTAAAGTGGCGAGACAAACATCTGAAAGCCCAAGATTCTTTAAACTCAGTGATTCATCAAGTCTAACGAATGTTAAAGAGGAAAAAAAATCACTTGGTCAAGCATATTTCAAAATTCTTTAAATATAGTTTCACTTTCATACTCCCTTCAGTTACTATGGCAATGGAGGAGGAACAACAGATTCAAATTCCAACTGACATCAAATGCAACTTAATGTCACCAAGTTCAGTATCTAAAAACTCTCATCACATCTTGTTCCCAAAAACCTAATGAAGAACTAGTTCAATAAATTAGAGGAGAAAGTTATCCTAGTCCTATGAGCCTTTTCTTATCCCGAGTTCAAGTTAATGAAACTTATCACGCCATTATAATCAAGATATGCGAATGTATGAGAAAATAATCGAAGTCAAATCTAATTCAAAATTATGAAACAAGGATACAGAGGGTCCTCATCCAAGCTCTTCATGAACGACCGCGCCACAGAAGCTGGTGACTGTGCATACAATCCATCCATTGAGTCTAACCCAAATGGTGTTGACAAACTGGAGCCCTCGTCTTCATCATCAACATCAATTTCTAATCCGAAATCCAACACAAAGATGCACATCAGGAAAAAAGAAGTTGAGTCTAACTACTTCAGCACTCAAATTTGAAAGAACTAACACAAATGTACAGAAACTTGAGTAAATCTAACTCAGTTTGACAGCATATAATGTCTTAAAAGAATAAAATTTTATTTATATTAAGCATTTGCCAATAAGAATTAAAAAAATATGTCTCTCTTTCAAGTCATCATATGCAATCAAGTTAAGTCAGCTTTATTCAGATTCAATGTCTTATCTTTTGAGAAAAAAACAACATAGTTTGGTTACTGAGAAAACGAAAGAAAACACTAAGAATAATGAAAAATACAAGTTAAATATTAAAAATAAAAATAAATAAATAAATAGAGAAAGCGAAAATGTTATATACCGGGAAGATAACCGAAGGCCTTGAGGCGATCTTGTAGCTCAAGAAGATTTGTTTGGTTATTTTTGTAAACTTCATTACAGTGTCCTAACAACTCCTCAAACGACACCGTACCGAACGACATTGAGTCGAGCAAATTCACATCGCTGGTGACGCTGGTGACGCGGCGGTTCAGGCAATGGATGAACGTCGATGACGCTGAATCCAGAGGGATCGGACGGCGCTGGATCGATTGCTTTAAGGCTTCGCAGCTGGTTTCGAGATGATTGCAGAAATAACCTAAGCTTTTGCCCAAATTCGATATATTTTCGTCCATTTTTTTGTGAATTGTTGAAGCTCCAAATCCCTCTCTTTCTTGGCGGAAATGACCCTAAAACTAGAAATATAAATTCGAAAGTTACGATTATATCTCATTTTAAAGAGAAATGACTAGAATACCCCCTCTAGGCGGGAAACAAGAAGAGAAGCAGCTTTTGTTTTTTAAAAATTTATGGTTTCCTATTAAAAAGGGGTGTTGTAAAATATATGAAAACTTGAAGGAAAAAATAGTAGTGAAAATGTGTGCAGTTGAACTAATTGTGATTTTTTTTTTTTTTTGAAATATGAAATTCATTCGTAAATAACATCACAAGAATCTAATAAATGATCATATTAGCTCGATAATAAACTTAAGAAAATATTTAAGACTCGAATCTAATCTGACTACAAATTCTACGTATTATGATATTCCCATGAGAGTAATGATACACTCACACACACTTTCACTTAAGCTACAGTGATTTATTGTAGATCACGGTAGCTTCAGTGAGAGAGTTTGTAAAACTTTAAGTGAAAGTGTGTGTAAGTGTATCATTTTTGTTCCCATAACCAATAGAAATTCAAATTCACTCATAAATCTATTTATGACCCTAAAGGTATTACAGAGCCGATCAAATTTTTCAACCTTATAAGAGGATTTGGTGAATCCAAACATCAAAACTAAAAAAAAAATTAACAACAAAACACAAAATACACATAACCAATACAGGAACAAAACAAAAACATTACAAAACAGAACAAAAAAATCTAAAGCTTCTATCGCCAGATCTTCCAGGGGAACTAATTGTTAAGATTGAATTATCATAATTTAAATTTATTTGTTAGTATAAACATTAATAATAATAATTAAAGTAATCTAAGTAAGCGTGGTTCTTCAGACTTCAGAGAGTCGTATGTGTTCGACTCCTACCTGGCGCGTTTATAGTTTTTGGATAATATCATCTGATTCCTTGAATTTTCATATATTCTTATGATAGAGAGAAACTCTGTTCTTTTTTCGGAAAATCATAAAAACTCAAATACACCCATTCATTTTTATTTAATTAATTAATACATCACAGCTTCACCTTTGAGATTATAGAAAGAGTATTCATTTCTCATAAAGTTATTCTTGTATATATTTCATGTACAATTTACAAAAGTCTTGCAACTGGGTTTGACTCTTCATGTAACATTGCAAAAGTCTCCTCTCATTCATCTATTATACAGTTTCAGGTTAGCTCCCCTCTAAGAGCACTGGCTGCCCTTTGAATGGCTCTGGCAACTCTCCATACCTCGTGCTGAATTAGCGCCTGCCCGTCTTTCTTGCTCATTCTTGTTGATTGAGAAATAGCATCTGATATTCCGGGAAAGAAGCTCAGTTTGCTTTCGTAGTCACTCAGAGGTCCATAAATCTACAATAACGATTAGTGTCACTGTCGGTAGAGGTGCTGGTTGGTTTGATCTGTTGAAAGGGACAGAAAAGCACTTACAAGATGTTTGAACCACTGCCTGCCTTGAAGCCCATCTGCATCCAGGAAACCTCTTTCAGAAAGCATCAGCCGATCATTCAAAGCACGCGTTTTCAAGACGACAACACCTGCCGTTTCTTGCTCTCTTAACCTCTGCTCTCAAACACAATACAAGCCTAAAAATTAGCAGAATGTCAAAGTGAGTACATGATGGAAACTTTGCATGGAAAATTTTAATCATCTTTATGAAGTTAAAAACTCCAATAAAATTTTCCAGGTCTCACCTTTGCTTCGTCTTCAGCTTCTTTAGCTGCAGACATAAGTTCCTCAATTGCCACAGATAGGGGATCCAAAGAGATTCTCTGATCCAACAAGTGGCTCAAGATATCTTTATTCTCCTGTCCAGTTCAAGAGGAACAAGGTCTACAATGTTAAGTTCGTATCGCCCCAAGAGCACAATAGCATTTCTATATTTAGACAAATTTTATTACATGGTAAGCGGTATTCAGTACACCACATTTATTCAAAATTACCTGCTTTTTATTATAAGTGATTATTATTTTTCTTCCTTTTAATGAGTGATCATTTTTAGAATGATCTTTATTGAGCTTAAAACATCTCATCTGAACTATCAGCAAGAGACCTTGAAATGCTTAATCATCCTTTATCAACGCACTGTTGTGAAAAATCAATGTTTCCCACATGGACATGACGAGATGAAAACTACTGAAAATGAGGTCACCAAAATCATCTGGACCCAATACCTAAGTCAAAACCTAGATTTATCGCTTTTGTATTAACTATACTACCAACTTATATATATATATATATATATATATATATATATATATAAAGCCTTAATTAAATAAAAAACAACTCTTTAATACTATCAAGCCTTAAATTAAATATGGGACTAATCCTATGGGCCCATCTAAATTCTAATGAATATATGTCATGTGTTAATTAATAATTCTCTCCATTGTTATTGGTTAATTCCAAATTTAGTGTATATTTGTTAAATCATTAGTGGACAGACGTACCACGTCATCCATACACCTGTCCCACACAAGTCTTTCTTGTATTTCAGGGGTAAAAAACAGGGTAGAAGAATTTGAAGAACCAATCTTGACATAACCATGAGAAGAAAGATCCATACCTGTAACTGATTTGCGTAAGAGAGAAAATTGAATGGCAAAATTGAATCATCGGCCAAGTGAAGGGCTAGAAGCCCCCAAACTCCAGCTACTAAAACATAAAACAAAAAAATGTTACCCTGAAGAAGTTCTGAAGAAATTATAGAGTCGATTCTTTGCTGATATGTCGAGAGCAAAATATCTTATATGGAAGCAGGTGAAAGGAAAGAAAGCTAACCAGCCACATGCCTCTGAAACAAAGGATCCGCATGGCTTATAATCCAAGTGTATGTATCAAAGGCAGTGTGATAGACAGGAAAATCTGAAAAACAAGATATCCTTGTATCAACTGTATGGCCTAAAAAACTTCATTCTGTTACTCAAAAGTAGATGACAAGATTCAAATTAGAAGTTGCCACTAACTCTAAACAAAATAATACGAGTATAAACAGGATACTATTCAAATCCTCATTGTCGGCTAGAGAAGAATGAAAAAAAAGGAAGAAAAAAAAGACCTTTTCGATTGTACTCTACTAACACAAAAGTGTGACAGCTTTTACATTATATGATTACAAAATTCAATGCCATACCGTGTCAGCCCCAGAATTAATCAAAAACTTCCATTAAAGGATGTAGAAAATGTGAATGAAACCTTTTCCATAGTAAATATCAACAGAGGGGACCCCAGCATGATGCACAAAAGCAGCAAAATCTGAATCCACTCCACTGAGTCTTTGGATCTGCAATCCAAAAAACAACCCAATAACATATCCTAGGTAAGTTTAACATCTCCAAAAAGACCAGCAAAAAGAACAAAAGTTTGATCGCAGCACATCAACTAGTCCTACAAACCTTAGGGAGTCTTGTTTACCTTACGCTAGTGAATCAACAGTGAGTCAGAGAATGACATGCATAAGGTATAAAAGCGCATGCACTTATAATCACATGAAAAGGCCTTACATTGACGACTCTGCTTGGAGCTGACCACTGCTCGTATACAGTTCCACCCTCTGATTCAGGATCTTTGACCTGAAATTCACGTGAATGTTTGTTGATCCAAAAGGCCGATGAACGATGTTAAGCCAGTTTCTAAATGAAGAAACTGATATAATCTTTTTGAAATCACGGTCATTTTTTCTTCCCAACTAAAACTTACCATTTTTGTGACCTCAATAAGAATATCATCCAGCTGAGGAGTTGCCCCAGCAAAGAATCCAGGCCCTTGAACTGCACAATCGACATTAAGGTAGGCCACAGCTTTGGCACCCAAATTCACAAGGTTTTCTTCAACCCACTCAGTGGATCCAATCTGAAAGCAGAAGCGAAGAGACCAATACACTAACTTCATTCAGGGAGGTGAAGCACAAAAATATTCCAATGAAACATTCTTGTTTTTTTTAATAACTACCAAAAAGTGGCAGAGAGCAATTTATAGCATACATATAAGATATTAACAAGAATTGAGGCCTCACGAATCCCTCCCTTATCGGCTGTCGGCCAAAAAAATATAAAATTTTGTTCTTTACAAAAATTACAGCTGTCACTGACCAATTAACTGTAGCACAGTTAAGACCAGTGCAGCAGCCATTCAAAATAAAGTATAATTGGGAAAATTCTGGAACTTTTATATTAAATGATGAATGCTAACCCCAAAAGTGCACACCTAAATGCAGAAATGTGACAATTAGAACTGAAAAGAAGATGAAGCTGCACGGCAGCAAGGACCAAGTGAAAGACTTATGTGATGTTATTTTCCCTACCATCCCAAATTCTTCTGCATCCCAGCTGCAGAAAATAATTGTTCTTCGAGGGCTCCACCCCAAGCGCATCAAAAGGGCATATCGTCTGGCAATATCAAGTAGGGCTGCAGTCCCACTGTTGGGATCGATAGCTCCATATGTCCATGCATCTCTATGGTTGCCAAGGAGCACATAGCGGTCAGGCTCTTCTAGCCCTATTATGACTGCAAAAACATTATGAATTGTTGCCACCTTTTTCTCCCCCTAGAAGAACAGGAAGTGAAAATATTAAAAACCATGAAATATATGGGTTATTCAGAAACATCTTGCTAAAATATCTGGAATTTAATGACATTTTAAGTTTTCAACTTTTCCTACTGTAAAGCTTCTAATAACAGGAATAATAAGAAACAATATAAACAAATGCAGTATAAAGTCAACCAAAGCACTTCTTACAGAAATTATAGAGATGAAACAACCCTTAATAGACCCCCGACAATTTGATTATATTATCCGACCTCTCTCCCCCTACAATCATGCATGGCATGCTCACGTCCAACAACACAAAACTTACTTTAGAGAACTTTTTGTGTCTTCTAATATGCCTCAAACCGATGATCCCTACTCCACAACATGACAACCCAACTTCTATTTTTAAAGAACTTCATGGTTTTCCTAATATGCTTTGACTGATGTTTCTCTCTTCACAACAAGACAACTTCTATGCTTTTTTTAGAGAATTCCCAGTCTCCCCTAATATGCTTCAACAGGAGTTCCTTAATCTACAACACGACAAAAAAACTTCATATGTCTGCGAATATGCTTCAATCAATGTTTCTTTGGAATATTCCACATTAATTATCATATTTGAACCATTAGTTACAATCAGAACTTACAAGGCTCTATGTTCCGCTTGTCCACATTGGAAAAACTTAACCGAAGTAGAACACTTTCAATTATTCAAATGACTCAATAAATATACATATCCCAAAAAGGTAGAAACTTTTCCTATCATTAGCAACTCTTTTGGTTCTTTCTGAAAATATTCGAATCGAAGTTGCTCATTTTCAATTTACAGTCTTAAGGAAATCCAAATTCAATTAATTATCAAATTTACACCCAACAACAATTTGATCTAACAATAAAGACAAAAGGCATAACAAAAACATGCATCAAATCAAAGAAGGAACCAACCAACCAACCAACCTGAAAAGTTAAATTAACCCTAGTTGGTCCCGGGCCAACCCGCCCACCATTAACCTGACCCAAATCATTCAAAATGATCTGAGCATTCTCAAAAGACAAGGGCAAAGATGGAATTTTAGGAAATCTCTTCGAAACTTCATTGTCTTCTAAATCTAAGCTTTCCCCAGCTTCAACCCCAGCCCACCCTGGAGTCAGTGGGTCCCCCACTCCCCTCATAACAGTCCCTCTCTCAACCCCACCTCCCCTTAACCTATCCCACTCGGCGTACAATAGCACTCCCAGCGCACCTTTAGCCTCTGCTAAAAAAATAACTTCACTCCTCGATAAAACACTCCCCTTTCTCGCCATCACTACACACCCACTTACGTTCACCCCCGCAGCCTCCAGCGCACGATAGTCCTCTTCCCTCCCGTAATTCACAAACACAACCTTACCGTACGCAGACCCGGACGGCGAGTACGCATGATACGGCTGAACAACGTCCAAGATCGAATTTTGAGAGATGCCCTTTTCAGTCAACGACAATTCAACCACAGTGCCGTTGCTAAAATGAGCTGAAACCGAGGCATGCGCAGGATACGACAAAAGCGCTTTGTATTCAACGGTGTGGGTTTCAAAGTTGAGTTGTTCGAAGTGGGACTGAACGTAGCGGATTGTGTCCAACGAGGGTTCCGTTCCGGCGAGGTGAGGGTGTTGAGTGAGGTCGCGGAGGTAAGAGGAGATTGTGTAGTTGGAGGAGAGAGAGAGGAAAGTGTTTTGGAAGTGGAGGGCAGTTTGGGGATTTCGAGGTGGGGTCGTAGGGGGAGAAGGGTGAGGGGGATGTAGAGTATAGAAGCCGATAATGCAGAGGATGAGAAGGAAAGTGAAAGTTATCAAAGGCGGCGGAGGTTTTGAGGTGGAGGTGAGTTTGGTTAAGGGATGGGTCATTTTGTAGAGAAAGAGAGAGAGGGAGATTTTTTTAGAGTTTTAGAGAGAGAAAAAGTTAGGGTTTGTGGTGGTGTGTTTTGCGTTTGAGGAGTTACAGAAAAAGAGCAGAGCAAAGGTGATGGCAGAGCAAAGCAAAAGGTGGTGAGTCTGAAACTGAAGTGGAGTTTCAGTGGGAGTTATACATTGGTTATAAACTTTTTATTTTCATGGAATAATAACGTGTGGGTCCTTAAATGTTTTAAATAATTATTAATTGTTAAAATTATTCTATCCACATTAAGTGAGTCCCAAGTTTCAGATGTTTGTGATGGGGCCCGCACCCTAAGTGATTTTATTCTACCCACATTAAGTGATTTGATCTCGAGAATATTCCTGAGGTACGAGTTCTAAACTCTCAAAATATTTCTGCTGGTTATAAACTACCTTTCAGGCATAATTGCGGGCAACCACAAAATCGCTATTCATTTCGATCATGGAACAAGCAAGTCAAAACACCCAATTGGGCGAGATCAGACAGAAGGGTTCGAGTCTGAGGTGTCCCATCAATCCGATCAGAAGAGGTCATGATCCGACAAGAAGATGTCATGATCAGACCAAAGTAGGTCATGTCCCGACTAGAGGTCATGACCCGACCCGACATAATGAGAAGATATCAGATTCAGAATAGGCAACAGCAAAGACCGACCCGACCTGGTCCATTACTGCCGACCCAAGGAGAAAGGATGTTCAGAGAATCAATGTGATAAATGACCTCGGGTACGACCTGACTATGCAGCTCGATAAGGCAAAACGACTGCAGTTTCAAGCCATCCGACTTGGTAGGACAGGTCGAGGTGATATTGATGAGGCCGGGATACAGTGGTACAAACGTGGCTTGGGGATTTGCACCATCCATAAAGATGTGATGTGACTATAGCAACTTACAAAGTCATCCTCTGACACACGCCATCCCGTGAACATGTGATACAGAATGGCGTCATAAAGGTAGCGTATGGTAGTATCCAAGAAGGGGATGATTCAATGAAGTGTCAAATGGCAGGTTTACCTTCGGCAGTGACAGGCTCACGTGGCTAACGTCACGAGGACGGTGGAATAATATCATTTTCCTTAGTATATAAAGGGGATGAGAGCACTTTTGTAAATGGTTGGTAAATTTTACTCAAGCACTACTTATAAGAAAGAGAGAAAAAAGTTAGTATAAGAGAGAGTAAAAAGAGGTCGGTCAAACCCGACCACGTTATAATTAAGCTTTCTTTCTTTGTGCCCGTGGACGTAGGCCAGATCTATTCCGCCGAACCACATTAAATCCTATGTTTTCATTTGTGTGTTTACATTTTCTGCTAAGTTTACTTTTGGTTCCCAACAAACCAAACAAATTCACAGTTGGGGGAAGATTGTTCGAGGAGCGAGCTTCCGGATTTGCCTCTGGAATGAAAATCAATCGTCAACAGTTGGCACCGTCTGTGGGGAGCAGAACAAAAGAAGTAGACGTGTTAAGGCGATGACGGAAGACGAGAACCACAAGTCTTTAGAGGCTTCAACAACGGAATGGATGGAAAAGATGGAGGAGACTATGAGAAAAGAGAGAGAATCAACGCAGGTCTTCATGAAGGCCATGATGGAGAAGTTGGAGGATAAAACTGGGGAAAGAGGGGAGGGCGGACAGACTCTAGAGTCCTCCAACGACAGTCTGTGTTTTCCAGGGAGTTACCTGGAACAGTGTCCGAGAGAAGGACATGAAATTCCTAGCTATGGAAGACATCGTGCCCGGAATGAAAGACGCAGGAGAACCCATGGTCGAGAGCATGTCAGCTCAGAGAACCAGATGAAGAGTTGGTTTCTGAAAGAGATGAGGAAATGAGAAGAAAGTATGAAAGATGGACCAAGGGGTGACCAAAGCATGGGGACAACGTCCCTTTTCTCGAAGGAAATTTTGGTGATGAGATTCCCAAGGAGGTTCACTATGCCCTCCATTGACCTTTACAAAGGCCACACTGACCCAAAATCTCATGTTGAGAGGTTTGTCTTGTTGATGGAAATCCAAGGGATGGTAGGAGAGGCTATATGCAAGGTGTTCCCACTTACTCTGGGCGAGTCAGCCAATTTGTGGTTCATGATCTTGACCCCGGGAAGCATCAGTAGCTTCAAGCAACTGAGGAAATCCTTTATACGGCACTTCAAATGAGCATGTGTGCCTTGATTACGCCCAAAAAGTACTTGCGGTTATCGCAGTATAGTTGGGGTGTCGATTCCTCAGAGAGATGGTTACAAGGAACTAATTTACTTAAACAAAAATGTTACCAATAACTTAATGAAAATAGATAAATTGAATTGGTGATGTAAAATAAATATTATGAAAAGTATGTAGGAATTATCAATAGAGAGAAACAGAAAAGCATCAGGAATCCATCTTATATCAAGTTCCTATATTCAATTATTGATTCCTTTTATTACTCAATTGAAGGTTTCACATCATAAACCAACAATCATAAGATACTCAATTCCAAACATATTAACTTCTAAGGTAATTGATGATTTACTTTCTCTATGTTAACAGCTCACAAAGTTATCGTTATGACCTATCTAACGTCGACAATAGACCCACAGACAATACTGCAGCAGAAGATCAACTCATAAAACAACTTTACCAGTCACAACTGGGTTCCTCAATCACACATAAAATAAGCATGACAATTCCTATATGCAAGTTGGTAAAACACAATCTCTGGGTTCATAAATCGAAAGATAATAAAGAATAATAAAACATCAATTGTATTAAACGTTAAAAAGCATTCAAGAATCAACAACATGAATATAAGAAATCATTTACAAGAGTTCATCCTTAGCTTTGCCTAGGAGATTAGTTCTCCATAGAAGAAATAGACATAGCCTGAAGAGATTACAGCGGCATCCTGTCCGGTATGAAGTTTCTTCGTTCTTCAATCTCAAAATTATGTTTTTAATCTTTGTTGTGTGTTTTCTCTCTTTTTTTTCTCTGTTTCTCCTCTCTTAGGGTTTTGGACGAGCTTAGGTTTATATAGAGAAGTCCCGGAGTCATTATTTGCGTAAAAACTGAACTAAGCAAAACCCTGGAAAACGCATCTGTGTCATGATGCGTGGCCATTGCGCATCGTGATGCGTGGCCGTAGCTTTACAGGATAATGATTCCTACGCTTCTCCTTGTTTCTTGCGTGCTTTCGATACATCCGTAAAGTCCCGAAACATGCGTAATTATTCCAATATCTATGTTCCATTGCTTCCTAATAAAAAAGCACAAAATAAACTATAATTAAAATCAAATACATGATAATCAAGCCGAATTAATGATGTTCAAAGTACATTTTCATGTACTTATCACAACCCCCAACCAGCTTATTGCTAGTCCATAGCAATTCAAGCGTAAAAAGAAACTAAGAACTAAACTGAATATATAAATAAAAACTATCTAAGCCATTTTCGTAGGGATCACGATTGTATTTAGCGTATGCAACAAGCCTTTAAACCCCTATGTGGCCCCAGTGGACGAGTTATAGTCTCGTGAGGGATTACAGCGATGACACCCATAAACGTCATTCAAAACAAATGAAAACATGCAAAAACAAAATGAAATATTCCAATAGTTACATATATTATTGTCCTCAACGAATGCCTAGTAATGAAATCAGAGAACCTTCAAAGTACTCTATGCAACTCGAATCAAAGTTCTTGAATAAATCATCTAAGCCAGACTCACAGTGTGTGTGTGTAAAGGTTCATTCACAGCTTGATTCCTAGGTAAGCCAACTCAATGATTTCATTTAAAAATTGGGATCTGATGGGTCAAACCAACCTAGATATCTCAAATGTGCTCTGTAATTGCCTTTCTGTGCTCAGTATGGTATGATTTTGTTTCTTTTTCTTCTTTATTTTTCAACTATTTTTTCAACACACCAACCCTTTAAGGTAGCATTTCTCCTCATGGTGGTCCCAACACTCACCCATAGGTAGCTTCACACTTATCGGTAATAGGTGGTTTAATTTCTTCTTTTCCCTTTCTGTTTTTCTTTCTTTCAAAACTTTCTGCTTTTATTTTTAACCATACCATACATCATAACACTAGCAAATCAGGATAGACATCTAAGCAAACGGTCATTCATCGACATGCAATTTCTTCACTAGTAATTTTGCTAACTACCTAGGTTTTCACTTCTAAAAACCTATAGTTAAGTGCTTACGAGTCTAATCAAGATCACCTATTCAAAGTATCAGATAAAAGTACATTAAAGAACTTATCGTTTCTAATATTTCATCATAAAGCAAACAATATTCATCATTGGACTTATGTTTTACTATTAAGGACTAAAAACTAAGTAAAATATTTTTAAAAAAAATTTATAACAGATGTTATCACTACATGCG
>SKCR01030189.1:0-42676 GCA_019454045.1 Zanthoxylum bungeanum
AATGGGACAGTATGCTGACGCAAATAACTATTTCAATGTGTTTCATTTTCTTGTGAATCCGTTTCTAGTAAATACAAACTATCAAAAATAAAATATAAAATTACATAGCTTTTTACTTTCCCTCAATAAAGTCGCAGACTCACTGTTTCATGAAGACATCAATAAACAAACAGGACGTTTATAAAAACTTGCAATGAACACTGATGACATAATATTTCTATCCAATAATGAGAAACATTGATTTTTCTTCTTTGAAAATAAAGAATGCATGCATCCAGATATGAGCATGATAAATTTTCAATAACCATACATCTTTTTATGGTAGGAATTGGAAATACAAGTTTAAATACCTAAATCAAAATTCGGCATAGTAGGTTCCATCTCTCATCATGAGCAAATGCAACAGCAATCAAGCTGATCTAAAACTTTTTAATAAGCTGTGACTAGAATTCATCATATTCATGTGCAGTTCATTCAAGTTTGTTCTCTACAAGAACCACATTGCACAGAGGGAAAACAAGCAATACCACTAGAATCAGAAAGCAAAGCCAATAAATTGCAAGGCTATATTTGAAGCCTATACTCATGTAGTAGCATGTTGATCTTTGTCCTGCTGCAGTTCATGGGTTACCTAAATACTAAATTTAAAAATATACAGCTGAATCAAATAGACAAGGTAGGTAGTAAAATGTCAGTTTCCACCTCAAGATGCGAAAGTTCTGGCTACCACTCGACCTTTGCTGTGATTGGAACTGCTAGCGATTGGAGGAGAATGCAGGTGACTTGTTATCTGAGTCCGTCCTAAAATTGTCAGCTACTCCTGTAAAAAGCAAGGAATTGATCTTAATACCTATTTTTGCAAAAGTAAATTTGTTGTTAAACCTTAGATTTCAGAGAATGAATTTTACTCGTACAAACTCTTGAGAATGCTTACAAACACAAACAATAAAATCTAAAGAAAATAGCCACCGGATGCAATGTGTACAGAGTAAGATCTTAGCATAATTCCCCCCACCCCACCCCACCTCACCTACCGAAAGATACCTGAAAAGACAAAATCCTAAAGATGATTATAGTGAGGCCTAATTGACAAACCAATCAATATAACAGCATCAAGGAAAAGGAAGTGAAACACAACATCTCATGTTATGTCACATGACTAGAAATTTATAGTATCGTCTATGCATATTGCCAATTTATCCACCAAGGCATCGCAAACTGACATTAGACAAGCTTTATTGTAGAGCACAGACAGACCCAATTTAATAGGAAGAGAATGGAAGGCTTCTTAGAGAGAGATTATTGCCTGTAGGATATGGCGGTTGAATCATGGGAAAGGCAGCTGTGGTCACTCCATTGCCATTAGGCCCACCAAATGACACAATATGATGACCTGGCATCCCATAGCTACGAACACTTGTATTATCCTGACCCCCAGGAAAGTGATGACCCATTTGTGTATGTGAGTATATACCAGAATTAACCGTTCCTGGGGCCCCACATAGTGGAAGGTAATGTTGACCCACATAAGGATTGTAGACACCCTGTAAGAGAACAAATCATCGAAGCAAAACACTCTTTAAGTCCTAATAATCTGCACATTCAATGGAACTTTATAATGGATAATGACCTGTGGGTTGAAAAATCCAGGTGCATAAGCTGCATACCTGGATTAAAGAAATTGAATGAATGTCTCCAGAGAACAAAAAGGACATAAGATATTATAGTAGTATGAGCAAAGTTTTGAAGCAGTTAGCACATGGAAATATCAATGGAGGGTAAAATCAGTCTGTTCTTTAAAAGGCCATAGAAAATGTTTGACTAAAAGAGCCAACTCACCAATAAGGATGTTGATGCATAAATGCAGGTTGATAACTGTAAGAAACTGGTTGGGGGTGACCGGGACTTTCAAAGATGGGGGTTGCAGGCCTTGGATGTCCTATAATAGATAATGAAATTTATGAAACATGCAGCAAAGAGCAAAAAGGTTGATATGCACAACAATCTTTCTTAATCTATGAAGTTAAATTTGTCTTGTATATAACATAAAGTTCACTATCCTATCCCTTGTTGTCGCATTGTAATTTTAATGCAATGTATAGGAAGCAGGGTAGATTCATATTAAAGGAAGACTCATACAACCAAACAAAAGTGTTTTTCCAATTGGTGGAGTCGGCTAATCATTGTTTCATTAAGCTCCGAAGACCCATATGGAAAAATAAAAGGTTCATCCTTTTAATTTTTAAAGACTATGGATGTAGGCAGTCTAAGTCAGCTTTGCACAGAATCCTATCAATTTTACAACTCTTACAAATATTCTTTAAACAATGAGCAGTGAGTGATCCATGACATGACATCATAGAGAAGCAGGAGGTATACAAGTTAGCATTAGGATTTGGTAATACAAGTCCAGATTATACTCAATAAAAGTAAAAGGAAGGAAGATACCTAAAGAGGGCAGATCTGGTCGAGTTCGGCCTAAATAAGCAAGATTACAGTTAGCTTTCCTACCACCAATCATAGGACTTGGGTTAGCACAAGCTCTCTGAGCTGACTCCGGATCACGAAATGTCACCTAAACATTCAAAACAAAAAATTAGTTATTAGTAGGTATCAATTATCAAAGTAATAGCAGCTTAAATAGAATGGAATGAAAAATGCTTACAAAACCGTAGCCTTTGGAACGGCCGGTGTTCTTGTGAGTGATAACGACGGCTTCAAGAATGTCCCCAAACTGCTCAAAGTAAGTGCTGAGAGTGTCGCTCTTGGTCTCCCACGCCAACCCTCCAACGAATAATTTCCTGTCACCGCTGTCTCCCCATCCTGCCTCCATCAAACAGTTGATTTTTCAAAAGCGACTGCTTCTGCTTTCAGCTTCTTCAATTAAGCCTTGCTTATTTATTGTACAAGAAGCACTCGGGAAAAATAGTTTTGTTTTTTTCTAAATTAATAATAACTTTTAAAATGCCAAAATATATATATTTTGGAATTACCAATCAAAAAGATTCTCAACATATAAAAAGAAAAAAGTTTTTGATTGCTTCTTGTAATTGTAATTGGTACTCACTCGTGAATCATTTATGCAGTTGAATTGCATAAACGGACATAAGATGGAGAGGTTCATTCATATAAACAAGTGAAGTATAATAATATAGTTGAAGATGTCCAAATGAGTAAGCTTCCTTCGCTTTTATTATGAAAGAGACATTCAATTAAGAAACAAGGGACTAAAAGCGGGTCACTCGTCATATATTTCCTTTGTCAACACTCAACCATCATTGTTCATTCTTCTTCCTTTCCATATCCATAGTCCTTACACAAATCTGCCGTCAGTCGTTTCTTCTTCTCGTATTAAAATTAGATACCTAAGTGTTACTGGCCGCATTTGCCATAATATCCTCCAGCCATTTCACGACCAACTTCATCATGTTAGGTCTTAATGAGTAATCGACACACTCAAACTAACCTCACGACCACTCGCGATTGCATTTTGTCATCATACGATCAGATTTTAACTTTCTGAGCCGCCCTTGGGTGTTTCCCATGATTATTAAAGTGTTTTGTTGTTGATTTCTCGTAGGTCATTTCTCCTCCCTGTGCGGCCCATTATACTGTCCATAACAAGACGGCTTCTATATCTTAATGCCAACACAATGGCAGTCACTTTTCGCTTATATGTCCGCTCCCCACTTTTATTATGGCTCCATAGTGAGCCTTTAGTTCACGTTATCATTCCTACCACGGGAATGCTCACATCTCTTTACTCGAAGCCTTTCCGAAGGCATAGTTTATCAAAGCTTATTCCCATTACTTGCACAGACAAGGGGCTTCATGTCATACCCTTTCCTTGTTATCGTCTCACTCGAAAAGACACACACATACTTAACATACTTAATTTGTCATCAAGTCTTTGCATCTGCTTGTACGGATAAAGGGTCTAGCACCCTTTCCCACAGATGTTCAGCCCTCAGGAACACACACATTCTCAATTGTTCGTGAAGCCTTTCCTACTTGCTTGCACGGAAGGGAGATCTAGCGTCTTCTATATCAGAACCTCGTGTTTCTAACTTAAAATCTTTGCACTTACTCGATGGCTTATACCTCTTGGTTATCTCTCTGATTGGCCGAACCAATCTCGAGAAGTTCCCTATATAAAAGCAACTCATTCCATCATTACCGCGACCCTTGCCATCCGTAATATAGCCACATGTTTTGGGGTCGAGTGGTCTTCCCGATCCACTCTGAGTCTCCTTCTTATTCGTCAATGGGGCATTGCCCTTTTTGAACTACATGATACTTTTTTCCTTCACCCCGCTGGGTTTTCGCGGACAAGTACATTAGTTTCATTGTCACTGCGGCACCCTCATTGTGCATTCTTGCACATTACTTGCACATAAATCGCAATTTGTACACCCTCGCGGTGTGTATGCCTCTTGCGCGTCTTTTACAGACGAGCTCCGAACTCATTATGCGTCTCCCCCAAGACGTGTTACTCACAATCGAGCATCTACTTATGTACTGTAAAGCACTGCCCCATGTGTTTCACGATTGTCCATCTTCGTTTCTCAACATCAAGGTGTTACTTTTTTTTCACTAGTGCCTTTTCGCAATTTTCGGGTTTCCCTCTCTAACATCCGCTCGCATTTGTATGTAGACATTTCCCACACCCTAATTTGGGACTCTGATACCAATTGTCACGAGTCAATTTTTCGAGTATTGGTAAGTGAACCGAGGCTCACATTTCGCAAGTCAGTCTTCCCGATACCCATATGTATAAAACTTGATGATTGGAATGTCTATGTATAACATAATAATGACAAGTTACGAAAGTTAATTAACATCCACAATATACATTAAGCGACACAAAATTGTAAATACGCACCTACACGATGATTCGAGGTAATTACACAAGACAATCAGGTATGGAAATCGAGTATTTTTTAATATATGTGTAGTATTACATAAGCGTCATATCTAAATACAAGAGGGTTTACAACTAAGGTCCTTATATCACTGATACCTAAGGCCACATTTTGGCTTAAAAGGGTCATCTCCTCTAAAAAGGTTTTAAAGACACTGCACATGTGGTATAAGAAAATGCACTAGTGTTTGAGTTGTCATATCCCTTATAAACTTAAAATATTGAGTGATTGACTTTGCGGTTGAAAATACTTTAGTACAACTAGCCATGAGTTTTACTAATGACCCTCGACAAACTTGATTTGGTGATCCATTACATAAGATCCATTACATTATGACAAATGTGACTATATCCGTTACATTCAAACTAATGAATTAAATCTTTCAATAACCATTATCAAAAGTTGATCTCATATGTCTAAGATCCCAATCAACAACTTTTCTACTTCCCAATGAGAATGAGTAAATTCCATACCTATGAAAAAAGGTTCCAGCCATCTATTCCTTGTATATCCAAAATACGAAACATATAAATTTGATATCTAATCAATTCGCACCTATGTAAATAAAAAAAAACATAACCTCATAGATAAAAGTTCGTTAATCACTTAAGAATTGGATCGTATTAGTAACCTTATTAATATAGTTCTCATCTATATTAAGTTATAGATTAATTTAGTTACATTCTTAAACAACTCAATCTCTCATTAAACACACACACAAAAAAACCAGAGATGTGTAATTAAATATTTTTATCAAACAACAGTACTTTATTTTCATTACTTGCTAGGCTTATATAACCCTTAAGAGTATACAAATAAAACAGCTAAAAATCTTATAATTCAAATTTAAACAAAGGATAACAATTTTCAAATTGTTGAGATGTAATAACCCTCACTTATTTCAAATATTAATACTCAAATATGATAGCTATATAAGGAATTATATCAATTTCCGCCCCTCTGAAAAACTTGACTCCAATAAGTTTCGATGGATATAATTGGCAAAACCCCTCTCATATCGTCCCCACTGTCTCATCCTCATATATATATATATATATATTGTTTTTTTTTACAACATCTTCCGGTATATAATATGGGATGACTGTGATCATTTGCATAATTCAAACCCTCCACAAAGAACATGCGCCCGCATGTGCCAAACATCTCATGTACACAGTCTATATCTGCATTTACTCATATCGTCAGGAAAATCGATCCGATACTAAATTGATAGCATCCTAAAGGACTCAACCTCTCGTCGAACACTCAAATATGAGAACCGTCCTAGAGAGCACAATGAACACCCAAAGGGAACATGAAATCTCTCCCAAAGATTTGGGAATCTTTTCCAAAAATAATCAAATAGTTTTACCAAACAGCACTATTTTGTTTCTCCTAATTTCTAGGCTTATATAACCATTAAAGATAATAGCTAAAAATCTTCTTATTCAAATTTAAACAAAATATAACAATTTTCAAATTATTGAGATAATAACCCCCACTGATTTCAAATATTCTCAAATATGATAATAATATTAGGAATTACATCAGTTATGATATTGGTAGATCATACCAGTGCTATGTTCAATAGTTCACATGAATCTCTGACAGTTCGATAAAATAATCTTCGTCATGAGGCCCTTAATTTTGTTGACAAGGGAATCAAATCTTTAGACATTTATAATGGGGTAGTGGGTGCTTTGCGGGAGGCTGCAAATAAAGTTGCACTTTACTTGCTGTTTTAGACAGAACTGGCAGAGAAGATCATCAGTTTCAGCAGCCTGCCTCTGAGGTTAGTTGTCCATCATTACTCTAGTTTATTGGCTGTAATTTATTTCTTCATCCGGCAATATATCCAGCGGCTTTAGCTAGCTTTGTCTTATTTTAATTGGCAGATTTAACCTATGGTAAGCCCTTGTTTGTTTGCATGTATTTGCACGTTGGTTAATGTTCCTAATTGGCCAAAAGAAGTGGAATTAGATTGCCTGAACCACTGCACCAAATTACACTTTCAAAGAAAGCATACTAGTTGGAGTAGGTATGATTTGTAGATAACATACTTGGAGCAGCTATGATTTGTACCGAGAGGTGTGACTTGGTAATGTGTAGCTCAAAATCTCACATTAGAGTTCGAATCCAGGAAATACATTTCTTACAAGAATCTGAAACAATAGGGATGGTCTGACGGCGAGATTTCCAACCATTTTAAAATAAAAAGGAGCAGCTATGATTTGTAGAATGCAATCTGTTGGGAAAGTACTTATTTTAAAGAACGCATATTAATTGCCGGTAACATAACATGAAGCCACTAGGCGGCGGCAGAAATAAGTTCAGCAATTAAATTCCATAAACTCTTTCGAAGCTTAAGAGTTGCCGCACTATCAATCTTCGCAAGAGTTGACGCGCGCAGCCAGGTTTAATCATTTGTTGTTATATACTTAGAGTGTGTACTTGCGTGCTGAAGTTTCTTATTCAGGAAAAATAAATCTTGCATTTCCACGGTAAAAAAGCTAAACTGACGTTCATGGCAATAATGTCATCGCATGCCAACTCTTTTATTAACCAACAAATATCACAAAACACACCCTTTTAATTTCCCAAATCAAGGGGCCGGCCCATAAATAAACATAACTCTACGGCACATGGGAACACAAATTATGTGTCAAAGAATATTCAATTGAAGATCGGGATATCCAACCTCTGCTTTGTGCCTTTCGAAGAGATCTTCAAGTGCTTCAACAAATTGACTGTGTACTTCAGTTACCTGCAATGGGGATATGGGAAAAATTAAAGAAAAACATTTGAGTTGCTATTCCCATGTTTGTTTACATTTGACAATAATAGATGCCTTAGGTATTCTTTAATATGGCTATTTAGACTTCAGTTAATTCAGAAGCATGCCTGAAAATTGCAATAACATCAATACCTCTTCCATGGTAGGCTGAGGACTTTTCTTCAGCTCTATTGGTTTCCCAACCACCACATGCATTGGATGTCGATAGGGTAGCGGAGACCTGCAAAAGTGACGCTCAGTCAAGAATCCAACAGCTCTAGGGGACTGCCACCCTGTATGTGTACCTTATATTCTTAACAGATTTACAGAACTAAAGTGTCAATTTTTAAGCCAATAATCCACTTCCTAGTCGACTTAATCCATTACAGTACACATAACAATAGTTTCCTTTTGCTTCGATGACAAATTTTCAATGTAGAAATTTAAATTCAGGTCCTCCCCAAAGCCCACAGAGTGGGAAACCTCATGCACTGGGCCATCTTAAATATGTATATCCTTAAATATCCCAATATCAGTCATTATTAATGAACAAGAGTGATGGGATACATGGTTTACCCCAAGTGATGTAGCATATGATGTGTCATCATTTCTCAAGTGATATTATCACATTAATATTAATAATGGAAAAAAGTCAATCAAAACCTAACACATGTCAACAAAAGATTGGTAACACATCACTTGCAATACAAATTATATATCCCAGCTATGTAAGTATTGTATTACTCGATGAAAATACATACAAATCATTACATATAAATAGGAGAGGCATTTATGAGCATGACATGAACAAGACCTTGTTCAGGAAGCCCCAGGGCCGTTATTTTGTGATTTATGAATATTTTATTGCCAATTAGTTATGATGCCAACAAAAACATTGTAAATGCCTTAGATTTCATCACGAGTTGATTTACTCAAGAGATACAAATGATAAACAAAGAAACTGAAATTGCAGATAGGGCAAAAAGAGTGAATCATGTTTCACGACAATTATATACATATAGGTAATTTCATACATAATTACATACCCAAAAAGTCCCCAAAAGTATATTGGGGTGAATTTGATGACTCTTGAAAAGTGGAGGTACAACTTCCCACCTGGCTTCCACCACTTGTAGACATTTGACTGCAGCGCAATTGAGAAAAATAAAAGGAGAAACAACTAAATGTTACAGGAGATGCCTCACATGTAACAGAAATGATAAAGAGCCTTAATTAAAAAGATGAATAAATTGGAAAATAATATAGGGGTCAATTTTTTAGAAAAAAATGTTAACAAATAGATTGACAAGGAAACAGAAACCTGCAAGCAAAAATTCTTGTAGCAGGACTAGTAAAAGAAATTGCAGAAAAACTGCACTAACAGCAATGCAAGTATCACAGTAACAATGCCAAGAGATGTGAACTTTACAGAAAGAAGAATCAATACCTGGCCAAAGCAAAAAAATCACTGTTTAAAAACGAGCCGCCTAGGCAACGCGTTTTCGCCAATCGGCCCAATGCCGTCCTGATTACCACCTAATCGGTGGTGGTAATCGCGCGGCTGAGTGGTTGGTGTGAAATCGGCACCGATTTGTCCACTACTTGGCCG
The DNA here is from genome assembly GCA_019454045.1 of Zanthoxylum bungeanum. Classification (NCBI taxonomy): domain Eukaryota; kingdom Viridiplantae; phylum Streptophyta; class Magnoliopsida; order Sapindales; family Rutaceae; genus Zanthoxylum; species Zanthoxylum bungeanum. The sequence continues at coordinate 9,305 of SKCR01030189.1, forward strand.
TGTAGGGCCGCCACGCGCGGCCTTTTTTTTTATTTATTATTATTATTTTTTAATTTCACCGTTTTGAGCCCTTTATATAACCCCCAAAATGCAGCGTTTTGGGGGGTTTATATAGAAAAAATTCTTTTTTTTTCAGCTCTCTTTCTTCTCTCTCTGCATTTTTTGCTCAGCTCTCTGCCTCTCTCTCTCATTCGAAATGCCTTCTGCAGAAGCTCTTTTGGGGGTAAGATTTTTTTTTTTTTTTTGATTTGTCAACAAAAATAAATTGATTCATTCTTAGTATGACATGACTTTTATTATAACTAATTAACTACAACCATATTTTGCTAATTTGACCTAAAATCCTAAATCTAATTACTCACTTTAATTTCAAATTTGAGTGTTTTTTATTGTTAATAGTTAAAACTAATTAAATATTAGTAATTACTTAATTAGTTAATAAATTTGATTAAAGTAAATAAATTTAGGGTTTATGATGATAGTTAAATAATTAATTATTACTTGGGCATATTAATTAATAACTAATTGGCTATTAGTATTTAGTAGTAATTACTAATTAATTGCACAATAGGTATCACTTTCCTTTCTTCCAAGGAAAGTTCCGATGTGACACATACCGCTGAACACATTTTTGAGTATGTTATGAGTATGACGGGTATTGAACAACTTAGGACGAAAAATGTGGTTCAACTGGTAACCGTCAATGGCTCAAATAATATGGCCGCGGCAAAGTTGTTGAAAGTGAAGATGCCAAACATTTTTTGAGTTCGTGTGCTACTCACACCATAAACCTCATGCTTGAAAGTATTGAGAAATTTCCAAAGTAGAAAAAAACCATTGATAGTGCCAAGGCTTTCACCATTTTTGTGTGTGCCCATCAAAAGACTTTGTCCATGATGAGGTTGTTTACAAAACAAAGGGACATAGTGAGACCGCGAGTAACTAGGTTTACCTCAGCTTTCTTAACTTTACAAAGTTTGATGGAGAAAAAAGAAAGTCTGCGAACCATGTTTGCTAGTACAGAATGAGATGAGTGCATATGGTCGAAGCAAGCTAAAGGGAAAGCGACATTTGCCACGGCGATCGGGTGACGAGTGTTTCTTTTTGGAATGGTTTGAATCAATGTTTGAAGGTGTTTGCACCTTTGGTGAGGGTGCTTCGACTAGTTGATGATAGAAAACCATCCATGGACTTTGTATATGGAGAGCTAAAAAATGCAAAAGAAGAGATAAATGAGGCATTGAACAATATTGAAAATAATTATCGGCCAATCTTGGAGATTACTGATAGTAAAATCGAAGGTCGACTTGATACTCAATTACATTTCGTCACTTATCTATTAAATCCTTACTACTATTATAAGGATATAATCATACTGCTGAGCACTTTTTTGAGTATGTTATGACGGGTATTGAACAAGTTGGGACGGAAAATGTGGTTCAAGTGGTAACCGACAATGCCTCAAACAATATGGCCGCGGCAATGTTGTTGAAGGTGAAGATGCCAAACATTTTTTGGAGTTCATGTGCTACTCACACCATAAACCTCATGCTTGAAAGTATTGGGAAATTTCCTAAGTACAAAAAAATCATTGATAGTGCCAAGGCTTTCACCATTTTTGTATATGCCCATCACAAGACTTTGTCCATAATGAGGTTGTTTACAAAACAGAGGGACATAGTGAGACCACGAGTAACTAGGTTTACCTCAGCTTTCTTAACTTTACAAAGTTTGATGGAGAAAAAAGAAAGTCTGCGAACCATGTTTGCTAGTACAGAATGTGATGAGTGCATATGGTCGAAGCAAGCTAAAGGGAAAACGACATTTTCCACGGTGATCGGGTGATGAGTGCTTCTTTTTGGAATGGTTTGAATCAATGTTTGAAGGTGTTTGCACCTTTGGTGAGGGTGCTTCGACTAGTTGATGAGGATAGAAAACCATCCATGGACTTTGTATATGGAGAGCTAAAAAATGCAAAAGAAGAGATAAATGAGGCATTGAACAATATTGAAAATAATTATCGGCCAATCTTGAAGATTACTGATAGTAAAACCGGCTTGATACTCCATTGCATTTCGTCGCTTATCTATTAAATCATTACTACTATTATAAGGATACAACCATTGAATATGATGTGAATGTAATGGATGAGGTATTTACGGTTGTGGAGGCTTTCTTTCCCAATGATATTGATATGCAAAGTAAGGTGATAAATAATGAGTTGGCTTCGTATAAGACAAAAGATAAAGCTTTTGGTAGAGAACTGACGACAAAAACATGTCAGATATCTATTGAAATTTTTAATCCAGGTAAAAACAAATTATTCATTTGAATTATTTAGCATATTATATAAGATTTAGTATATTTCATTTAAAATATTTATGTTAATAGTAATTTCATGGTGGCGCACATATGGACACCATACACCTAACTTGCTAAAAATGGCAAAATGATACTTTCATTAACCACTAGTTCCTCCGGGTGCGAACGAAATTGGAGCAGTTTTGAAAGGGTAAATATTTAACATTAGTTAAGTATTTGATTATTTTGTTTTTTAATTATTAATATTAATTGATTCATTTAAATTATTTAAGTAGATTCACACGAAGAAAATGAATAGACTGGATGTGAATCGATTAAACAATCTAGTCTTTGTTTCATTTAATGCCAAGTTGCAGAAAAAGCACAAAAAGAAGAAGAATATGAAATTGGATGTATTACTCGCATAAGATGCTAGTAATGCACAATGATGGATTGTTGAGGGTAGTGAATCTGGTGATGATGAAGAAGTAGAGCCCGGTTCGGGGCTTACTTGGAGGATGGTTGGAGAAGCATCTGGGGCAAATGAAATGTTACAACCTCGGAAAAGCACTAGGAATGCTGAATACAGAGAACTTGATGGAAAAGATTTTGATTCTAATGAAGAACCTAAAGATAATGAGTTTGAACCAGATGAAGAAGAATTAGAGGATGATTAGAAAAGATTTAGTAACTTTAACTTTGTTTTATTGTTTTTTGATTTTGAGTTTGGCCTCTAATTTTGGACTTAATTAAAGGATGTTTGATAGATTGACCAGGACTTTTGATGTTTGATATGGTTGATTGAGTTTGGATTTTATATTTTATTACATTTTGATTGAATTTATATGATTTGGATTATACCGTTTGTCGACTAATTGCCTAGGCCCCGCCTAGGCGCTCTAAGCGCTAGGCGTTAGCGCGTTTTAGAACACTGAAAAAAAGAAGAATCAATACCTGACCAAAGCAAAAAACCGGAACCAGAGGTAGGCCCATCTCCAAGGCTATGCGAACAAATCCTCTTCTTGTCTTAAGAAAGGCAATCTGCAATCAAGCTACGAATTAATAGAGAACTACCAAGGTCAATATTATACGAAGGTGTGCTTCCCTCGGAGCATGCGGCTTGAACAAGAAGATTAAAGAAAAAGAGGTTAGGTGCTAACTGCTAAGAGAAATGAACGATCCTAATAATTAACAATGATACTATTACTACTACAACAACAGCAGATAATTATAATATAATCTACAAGATTTTTCCACAAATTCCCATGTTATGTTACTACTATCTAGTATCAAGGGCTGTTAAATTATTGTCCTAAATCATGAGATAATAATGACTGACTATACATAAAAATAGAGAGAGAAGATAAAAATAAAGGGAAAAGAAGAGAGTGTAATACCTCCGAACCATGCTCCATGTGAAATGTCTCTTGCACTCCACCAGGCACTATGATGCAACTATAACCAGCAGCCAAGAGAGAAATGAAGTTTTTCTTTGTTGCTGGTGTGAGACCCAACCATGTCCATATATGCCTCAGAAAAGGCGTGTAGAATACCTAGTGATTCATAAACATTTTGTAAGAAACGGTACAGGGAGGCTCTATTGATTATATAGAGCTCCTGGAACTTAAGGAAATGAAGTCTTACCGCACTACTTGCGAGGACCTTTATTTTTGGGAGAGGCATGAAACCAGTAAGGTCAGCAAGTGCAACAACCCCAATTGGCAAAACTGAATGTGGCTCATAACCAAAAACTGCATGAAGTGCAATGTAGGACTATTCAAAGTTAAAACTGAACAAAAGCTATAGCATGACATAATTGCAATTTAAAATTATGCAGCCAAAATGTAGTACCTCAACTAATTGATTAAGTTCAATTTTGGTCATGTTACACCTTTAAGATATTGGCTTAGTGCTTGGTTCAGACAAATGAATTGTCTTGTAAAATGTTGTTAAAAGGAAATTCAACGACTATAATATTGTTGGTGATTAACCCTTAAGTTAATAGAAAGTGAGACATTTCATTTTCACGTATCAGAAATAAATAGGATATAGAAAGCAGTGATGGCGATGGTGATGAAGATTAAGCAGTTTAATTAAATGATATGACTGATGAAAGAAAAAAGAGAAAGGTAAGTAAGGAGCAAGGAGAAAAACCATAAGCTCGATCAGAATGGAAGGCATTGATATCCTCAACATGTAGAGTGACTGGAAAATAACTGCATGCGTGCTTACAGATATATCTGCCAGTGCCACACCAATTGGAAGATTATCGATTGACAAACAAAGTTTACACAAACACAATTACACAATTATTTAATTAACTAATTAACTAATTAATTAATTAAAATGCAGAAGAGAAGGAGAGGGTACCTGGACAAACTTCTTCCTAATTTGCTATGTTCATCGATGGGGATGAACATCAACAACAACAGAAATCCAATTACTCTGGTAAACATGAAATGAAATATATCTGCTTTATTTTTGAAAAAAAAAATTGAAAATTGAAAATCTATAATTAATTAATTAATTAATTAACATGAAAAGAAAAGAAAAGATATGCAAGCGAACATGAGAGATATGGAGAGAGGCAAGAATACGAGGGAGGCAAGGACCAAAACGACGTTGAAGTGAATAGAGCCGAGCCATATCCCCAAAGCTAACATATTATGCAATATATTTGAAGGAAATTCTTCATTTCCTCGATATACTCGGTATCCATGCTCACTCTCTTCTCTCTCTCCAAGCGACATATTTGATGATATTCAATCCTCTTTCTCCCACCACCGGCACCGACTGCAATTCACTTGTTTATATTATAATACACTAACAGTAAAATCTTTTTATTGTGTTTCCGTAATTCATTAACAAACTCTTCTCATTTTTTCTTTTTAATCCTGGAACTGGAACTAGACAAGATAAACAAACCAAAACGCAATCTACTTTTCTTTTATTTCTTTGAACTAAAAGTCTTTTTCTATTCTCGACTTTCCCACCACTCACAAGTGTCAAGTCTGACTTTACCCCTCACCATCACATGCTACCTTGCCTTCAGTATTTAACAAATCGCACAGCAATAATGAATAGAACATTCAACAAGCTTCTTTTAGAATTGGATCAGATCTTATTCCGCTCATCTTATTCAGACCCACAGCTTTTTTTTACACCCCTCTTCAATAAAAATAATAACGATCTTTTGCCAAGCCCATCTCATGAGTACGGTTAGAAAATGGGCCCAATGCCCGTAAAAAGACCATATAAAAACAAGGTGCTATTTGAGACACCACATTTAATCATCTTTTTTCTTTTTTCATTTTTTTTTAGAGTTATGCTTCGCGGCAACCCTGTAAAAATTCTTATTAAACACCAATATTACCATTATAATTGTCTAGATATGGGCCAGTATCATCATCATCAATTTATAGTCTTAGAGCTCAGTACAAAACTAAAATCAGGTAAATCATATACATACATACATACATACATACATACATACATACATATATATATATATATATATATATATATATATATACATATATATATATATATACAATATATATATATGTATATATATATAAATATAAATATAAAAGTGGTTCCACATTTGTTCTACTTTTACAAAAAGCAAGAATATAAATTTTATTATTCTTGATCATGACTCTTTCCATCTATTTATAGATATTCAATAGTGGTTTTCTTCCATGGGATCATGGACTTAAGGATGGGTAGTTATTGGAGTAGTGGAGGTGGTTGTTAGCTGTAGTTGAGGTAATTGTGGGCTTGCAATTGAGCCTTAGATAATGAAAAAAGTTTTAAATTTACTATATATTGTATTTATAATGGGATGAGTATTTATATAAGATATATATCAAATTAAAATAAGAAATATATATTACTAATAGTGGAAATATAATAATATCATAAAATCTAAGGATTTTAGAAATCATATCTTAGAAATTGATTCCATAACAACGATATTATTTCCTTAATATTGTTTCCATAATAAAGAGATAGTATGTACCACCCCCGTCAGTCACGACATGTCCAGTACATTAATTCATCTTGCAGGACATGTTATTATTCATATAATCATGTATAAATACGTTTCATGCCTTCGAAATCCCAACCAGAGGCTCAGGATAAATTTTCAGCTTTAACACTTTCTTTTCAGTTTAATTGAGTCGCATGTAAATTTCAGTATTTTACCCATAATTTTTTCATATGATATCCGATTTCAATTATCTTTATACCGTTGAAAATCTTAGAACAAAGACCTACGACTTTCTAGTTGACTATTTTTCAAAATTCGAACCCGAACCAAGTCAAAAATATTTTTTATGAATAGTAGCCTACGATTTTAAGTTAAAATATGGAGATGTGACACAACCTTAACCACTCATTTTAACATAAAAAATCAGCCCCTTCTATAAATATAAGCACTATTCATCCATCCCCTTCACTCTAAAAAACGTGAATAGTAAAAGAAGAAAGAAACTCTCTCTTTTTCCTTCTTCCTTACACCTTTTTTTGGAACTCAGAAATGTGCTCTCAAGCTCATCTTCATGTGAGTAAGCTTCTTTTCCTCTTTCTTTATTTCAATTTTGAGATTTGAGCAAGTATTTTCAAGCCCCAAATTCGCAACTCATAAACCCTAGATTTTCAAATTTGTGCATTTTGCTTTAATGAAGTTCTAGCATCCATAATCATGCATTTTAAGGTAATATAGACATGGATTGAGCATCGTTTGTTGAGTTACCAATTTTTCCCTAAATTGGGGGGCCTTGGCCGAAGAACTATTGGGGGATTATGTTTTGTGTTTTTCTTTGATAAGGAATGGTGATGGATTATGTATTTGGTGATGTTTGGTATGAGTTTATATTGAATTAAGATGAAGAAATTTCAAGGTTGTAAAAATACCATTTGGCCAAATTCCATGACATTTGTTAAGGAAATGATATGTTGTGTTATTGATGACATAAATCATATGTAGTGTAACCAAGCGATGAATTATGTGTTTTGTTTTGTTGATTTGAAATGTATCAACTTCATAAGTTGAATTTTTCCTCTATCGTCGAAATTCTTGCTTGATGTTGAAGGCTTGATGTTGTTGAATAAATGATGAATAACATAATGTGTCATGTGTATGTTGTGTGAGTGGAATGTTTGATCTTGTTGGTTAAACTTGATGTTGTGATTGTTTAAGTATATGTGAATGACATGTTAAAGATCATTTGAAAATTGCTTGATTGTAAGTTATAACATGTTTAAGTGATTATATATGTATGAAATAATGTTGTTTAGAGGTGTATGCATGATTTTGTGAGTAGTACATAATTTGGCATGACCTATGGTAGTAGTTTATCTAAGGATTATTAACATGAGTTTAAGTCTTATGAAATGTGGTATGTGACGATAATAAACACTTGAGTGTGTATGTTTTAATTTTGTCTAAGTAAGAGTCTTAGGTATGTATGTTGAAATAATAGGCACGTTTAGGCTAAATTGTATACGTTGTTTAATGAATAGCTTTGGGTATTTCAAGTGGCTAAATCGGCTACGCCAAAATATCCCATCAGTATTAGCATGAGCAGACCATAAGCATGTCATTTAGTAGTAGCAACTTAGTCAAGTTATATAGTATGTTCATGTATTCATGAATCACGTTCAGTATCGGTAGTTCGAGTATGTTAACCATACTTGATCACATGTTCTGTTAGAGGCTTCACATGGAGTTTTTCAGCCACACCCAAACACTCTAATAGTAGGCGTGAGTCTATGAGTGTATACCTTCTTTCCCTCCCTTATGTTTTCATTTATGTTATTGGTGTTGGACAATTATGACCCATAACATCACTATTTGTACAGATCATAGTGTTGTTGTACAAATTAACTATGTGACAAAGGAAATTGCTCTTTTATCATTTGTAATTGGATTACCAAGATACATAAATGATAGAAGGTCCTTATGATTAGTTCCGGATTGAGATGATATGAGACAGTATCAATCCACGAAAGTTTAATCATTAAATATCCCTAGTCGTAGTATTATCGAGATTGGACATCGATAATGCGAAATAGAATAGTATTGCACTTGTGGACGTTGTGAGGGCATAACGACACAGTTCTCAAATATTTAAGTATTGGATACTTATGCAAGTGCGATAGGAGGTTGTGTTTTACCGATATTACGAAAAACAACTTCGCTCTGGATAGACCCCACAGAATCCCATTGGTAGTATGTCTGTGTGTCTATGAGAGTCCGCTTCAGGGTAGGTGTATTTAGTCTTAACCTGAGACTTACACCGCTGATTCTTGCGACAATCAATATACTTTGGTTTTAGTCGTCCAGGGCTTTAACCGATTTTATGTACGCCTCTTCTGGGTATATTGAGAATCGTAGTGTATTGGGTGTGATGTCAAGATGGAAGTATCACTTCAGACATATGGAGATGATGATCACGTAGGATACGGAACTGATGCTCTTATATGCTGCAGCTATCGGGATAATATGACAAGGTCATAGTTATCCGATTATAGAGACTGGTTACTAGAGATCCGACATGTGTTTCGTACGGGGCAGACACATTCCCAGCCCCAGGCCTAGCACGTGACATCAGATACTGGACTGACATACACAATACTATGTATACTACGCCTGATATAGATCGTATATTCCTTTAAGAATATTTCTGGAGAATTGGGTAGGCACGATGCTTTGCTAGAAGCCAACCATGTCTTGTAAATAAGTGAAAACGTAGTACTAGGTACGTACGTGTTCGGATAGTCCGACAACCGGATTTACTGCCAACATATCCGGGGATCTCATGGATCGCTTCCCGAAGATTCACCGATGACGTATGACTCACACATTATTAATCTAGGATTAATCTGATGAGAGAGAAAATTAATCTAGGATTAATTACGGAGATATTTTATCTAGGATAAAATATTATTTAAAGAGAGAGAACGATCAATTTGGAAATAATTGATAAAATAATATATTCGATATATTAAACGAAATTAGATTTCGACGCGGAATTAAAATTAAATTTTAATTCGGGCAAACGAGTTAATTTAGAATTAATTCGTTAGCGATGTGAATAGTAATTTTACTAGGCATAATTATTTAATTAAATTTGATTTAATTACGTCGCAACGGAAAATTCGTTAATTCGGAATTAGCGAACCCGAGCCCGGGAGTGTTTGCGGGCCCACTTACATTTTGAATCAAGTGAGGCCCACAAGTCACATCAAACGTCAAATCAATAGTCATTCAAGTGATGGATGTCTTGTCAATTTGAGTGATTTACAACCAGTCACTATTCATTGAGTGATGTGAATAGTTGATGGAGGTGGTTGAAGGCTTTAAAGCCTTGTACTAATTTTTGGTAAATGGGATTTGATTTTTCATTTTATGTATTAGATAAACAACACACCAAACTTCTTCCTCTCTCTCCCTAATTCGGTTAGGGGGCCTCATTCTTCTCTTCCTCTCCATTCGACCAAGGGCCAAAACTCTATCTTCTCTATTTTTCTTGGCTAGGCCGAAAATAGAACAAGAGACAAGGAAAATTTGTGGCAAATCTTTCCAATGCTAGCACATAAAGAGTCATCCTAGGTGATAGGGAAACAAACCCTTGAGCATGTAATCTCAACACATAAAGCTTGGAGCTTGAAGACAAACATGGAGCACAAAATCCTTGCTTGGCCGAGAGCTTCACACAAAGGGAAGAAAATTTTGTTCTCCAAAGCTTCTCACATCCGATCAATGTAAGTATGATTCCGCCATTCTTCTTTGAGTATTCACACATGATTTCATTGCTTGAATTGATCTTGGGACTATAGTAGAAACCCAACAATGGTATCAGAGCCATTTTGAGCATGAAATTGATTTCTAGTCATAAAGGGTGATTCCTTATTGGGCTTTGGTTGCCAAAGTCCATGCCTTATAAATTAATTGAAAGCCCATTGGACTTTAATTAAATGACAATGGATGTTAATCGGGCTTGGAGACCCGTAATGATTAGATTTAGAATCTAAGTCGCAAAGGCTCATTAATAAAGTGTAATTATTTAATTTAGAATTAAATAACGAATTAGTATTAAATACAAATTAAATTGGATTTAATGTCGTAGTTTAATATAATTCAAGAATTTGTACTTTGAGTACTTATTCTTAAAACGAGTCGGACTCGCGCAAATCAAATCGTTGTTTGAACATTGGATGGTCATTAATTTTGGATTAATTAATTAGATTAGATTGATTGATAACATGCTTTGTGTGAATACATGGATGCGATGTATGAATAATGTATATCGGGTAGATATTAGATGAGTGAAGGCAATTTTGGAAATTGTTGTAATAAATTTAAAATTTATTTAAATTGGACCTGCGTGTCCAGCCTTATCTCTCTTGACTCTTTGTATTTCTCTTCTCACATTCCCTTCAATGTAAATAAGGTTTCTTTAGAAGTGTTATGTAATTGGGTAGAAGTTTGTGCTAGCGGGAGAGAGGAAAGTGCGAGTTTTGTTCTAGGAACAAAGTGTTTAAGTATCCATCCGCATATCATTATTAAAATTTTTTTACGCGCCTTACTATGCTTTTAGAATGCATGTTTAAGGGTGTATGATGATGAGACCTTAACAAAGATAATTAATTGGTTGCCAATTACGCAAAAAACCCTCACAACATATTAAGCGTTTTTCCTTCTATTGAGTGGTTCTCTCTCAAGATCCAAGATTGGCACTGGTTTGTTGGCCAAAGTCAAGACCTTTGTCCGTCGTGGATGTGTTTGAATCATGAAGGCTTTGTTCCATATCGGTGTCTTGTCCAAGTTGTGATTTGTTGGCCAAAGTCAAGATCACTTATTGTCCATCGACATTGATTACGAAGCTTTCCAAAGTCAATGGGTTCCGCTTAACTGGGATCATTAAGTTTGCTGTGCTAAAGCCAATGCTTAGTTGATTTAGAGGAAAAAAGGTTAGAGAATATATTGGATATATTGGCATATATAAGATATATGTTTCGGACTTGGATGTCCACCTAATGGATCTAGGAATTGGATGAGATCCAATTGATCTTAGAGATCTACATAGTTAATTATCATACAATTTGTTGGTCAAAGTCAAGATTGTGTGTTATTTAACGGGATCCTAGCCCACTAGGAAATAAGGCTTCCCGAGTACTCAACAGAGGGTTAGAGGCTTGCCGAAAAATAGTGGGAGGCAAGTTTAAATTTGTAATTTTGTTTAGATACTTGCCATACGCGCTCATTTCATTATTCGTCAAAATATAAACAAACGTTGTTTTAATTAAACAGTTGGACTGTATTCAAACTATTTCAATTGATAGTTGATTTTATAATTGGATTATAGTAATCAATATAATTGAATTTAATCAAATTAAAAGTATAGTTGATTATATAGTTAGACTATAGTAATCATTATATTCAAATGTACCTGAAATCGTTGATTAAATAGTTGGACTATTAAAATCAAGATAAACTGAAAGATTAAGAGTTTAAAACATAATCTTGGATGAAAATGTGTTTAATCAGCTTTAATTTTCAAATTGGGAATAATACCTTAGGATAGTCCTAAGAACAGAGAAGTTACTTTATTTGATAAAAGTGACGTCTTGGGCCTAAGCCCGGAGTTAAGAAAATAGTAGAGCATGATATTGGAAGATTCATGTGATGATAACTTTAGTGCTTAATCCTTTATCCTTGTCATAATGACTCCTTAATTTCATCGTCATAACTAAGGATTAGATCTTTAAACCATAATGTTGAAATTGAAGGATCTTCATAGATCTATACTTAGATCTTAGAAGCATTAAATGCAATAGAAAACTCTTGGAGAGTTAATGGCTATGCTCAAGGAGACAAAGCCAAAGTTTGCAAAAAGGGCAAGAAACGCAAGACGCATCTTACTTCGACATCCCAGAAGGCCATGGCTTGGCCGAAGGCTTTTCTGAATGTGAAGAATAAGGGCCAAGGCAAAATCATCACACTCTTATAGGAAGATGAAGGACATATCCTAAGATGCTGCCTAAACTGTGGCAAATGGGGTCACAGGAAGCGTGACTTCCGTATGGACAAGGCAGACATGAAGAAATATAAGGCAGAGCAAGGCTCTGACTTCAAGTATGTTTATCATAAAAATGTACACTGCTAATTTCAAAATTGGATTTTGATACTAAATAGTGGTACATAAATATATGTACCGATTTATAGCATCTGTTGATAAGCAGGATACTGACTTTAGATGAGATCGCTCTGCGAATCAAAAACGGGACGAAATTCACTGTTTCAACCGTAGAAACTTAAGTTTAGGAACTACTCTCCGGGTGTGTACTTAAATTAAGAAACTGTTATAATGTACCTAGTTTGACCAGAAATATTATCTCTATATCGAGTATAACTCGTTGCGAGTATACCTTTATATTCTAGAACACTAAAGTATTTTATTTTATAAAGATGATATTGAGATAAGCATATTAGATGTGAGTAACATTATTTATATTTTGAATATAAACAAATCTCAAACATATAACATGACAAACAAATAGCTCAAACTGATTTGATCAGATGAGACTTATTTATGGCAGGGTTATCTGGGACACATTAAACAAGACTCGTATATCCACACTTTTGAAGAGTGGATACTAGGACGGATTTGATTTTATTCAAATGATGTCTACGAATCTAGTTTATTGGGCAAAGTGCCTAAAATACCTTTTACTTGGTAAAAGTGTAAGTGTCATCGATCTGTTTGTTGGGGTTCTATAAAGTCCCAAGGATCATTTTCAAGTAATGAAATAATGTGAATACAACAATGAAGAATGACGGAATCATACTTACATTGAACGGCTTTGCAATGCGAAGAATAAAACTATTGGAACCTCCTAGGAAGTTCACGGTATTGGGTCCATTTTTCTCCTCCAAGTTGCACGGCCAAGCTCCAAGTTTGGATGTGGATTCCATGCCCACATGTGGGTTTCCCTATCACCTTCGTATGTCTCTTAGAGTGCTAGCTCATGTGAAAATTTGCAACAAAACTTCACATTTTCTCTTCCATAGCTCACGACATTGAAGAAATTGGGAGAGGAGAAAAGTTGCCTCTTAGGCGTGAGAAGAGAGAAGAAAGAGAGATAGGTTGGTTTGGTATATTGTGTATCTAATACACAAATCTAATTTCCAAAATTAATTACCAATTTTCTCTTTCCAAAAGTCAAGCATTAAAGCTTGCCAACTACCACCATCAATCATGAATAGAGACATGGTGTCAATCACTCAAAGTGAAAGACATTTATCACTTGATTGACGAATGATGTGACTAGCGATTTGATGCTTGATGTGACTTATGGGACGCACTTGAATTCGAAATGTGAGTGCGTCCGCAAACACTTCCGGGCTCGGGTTCGTTAATTCCAATTTAATGAATTTTCCGTTGTGACGAAATTAAATCAAATTTAATTAAATAATTATACGTAGCAAAATTACTATTCACATCGCTAACGAATTAATTCTAAATTAACTCGTTCGCCCGAATTAAAATCTAATTTCAATTCCGCGTCGAAATCCAATTTCGTATAATATATCAAATATATTATTTGGTCGATTAATTCCAAATTAATCATTCTCTCGATATGCCCTCACAACGTGCACAAGTGCAATACTAGTCTATTCTGCATTATCGATGTCCAATCTCGATAATACTACGACTAGGGATATTTAATAATTAAACCTTTGTGGATTGATACTGTCTCATATCATCTCAATCCGGAACTAATCATATGGACCTTCTATCATTTATACATATTGGTGATCTAATCACAAATGATAAAAGAGCAATTTCCTTTGTCACATAGTTAATTTGTACAACAACACCATGATCTGTACAAATAGTGACGCTATGGGTCATAATTGTCCAACAATCTCCCACTTGGCCTATAGCCAGTCACTTAGATGCTTTACACCTGAACTATGTACGGGTCGCTCAAACTTCTGCTGAGAAAACAGCTTTCGTCTGCGGATTTAAAAGGTTATCATCTGATGCGATTTATGCGATCATCACATCGCCAGGATGTATGATCCGACGAATCAGATGAAAATAGTTTAAAGTACATATCGGATCGTTGATGAGACCGCTAATTCTTTAGCCTGTGCTGTAGCCTAGCTCAGCTACTAACATAATTATTTCTAATCTAATTAGAATTATTAAGATCCAAGATGCTACTATTGCTGCGACAGTCGCAACAATGTTCCGCTTTTGTTGTTTATACGATAACATTATCTTGCTTGGAAGATTTCCAGCTCACTGTTCCGTTATTCAAACTTTATAGTACTGTTATTATGACTTATAGTCATTTTGTCGGTTTGGAAACTTGCAGCAGTGAACCCAGTCACTTCAAGTTCTCATTCTCTATAGATTAAGACTGCATCCTTAGTTCATCTAAGAAACTAAAGGATGTTCTTACCATCAATCCAATGACTATCACTTGGATTGGCCTGATTGTGACTCCATATGCTCAAAGCATATGAGACACCAGGTCACGTATATTTTTCAATGTAAGAATACTCGGATAGTTACAACAACTTTTAGATCTAACCTTGTAGATCTTTATTCTTAGAATAAAGGCCGTTTCTCCCAAGAATTATACGGAGAATTTTTCATGAACTCCAAGCTTTCACCGATTGAATTATGGGAATATCATTTCCAAGAAATGACATATCATCATTATTAGGACATCATTGTCAGTGCGCTCCTACTAACCTCCTTATATACATAAGAATCATTTTCGTTTTGAATCAAATCATACACCACTATGATTTCATCAAAACGATAGTTCCAAGAACCCAATGCTTGCTGCAACCCTTCCATGGACCGAATAACCTGCAAACCTTGTTTGCTAGTTTTGGTACGAAAAAACCGTCAAGATGTTGAAAACATCCTCCAAAAGGTTTCATTTTAAAGAAAGCGATTTTGATGTTCAGCTGCCATATTTCATAAATGAAACATGCAGCATCAACAAGCATTATCCAAATGGATTTACCGTGGCAACAGGTAAAAGATTTCGTCGTAATCGACACAATGTTGATAATGATACCTTTTCGTTACAAGCTTAGCTTTGTACGTTGGTATGTCGCCTTCCATGTATGTCTTCCTTGAAGACTTATATAGTACCAATAGGCACAATACCTTGCGGTACAAAAACTAGTATCCAAACATAGTGGTATACATGGAATCCATTTCGGATATCATGACACTTTGGCATAATTAGGTAGTCGATACCTTGTATCACTTCCTCATACGTAGTCAGTTCGTCTTCCTCAATAAGATTGCCATCTTTATGAGGTGAGATCAGAAACCCATACCCCAAGTTGTATTCTGACTCTCTTCGACCTACGCGGTTCTTGTGTATTCGAAGATTACTGGTGCAGTTTCATCCTTGATGAACTGTTTGTGTTCCATTAAGGACACGGTGCCTTGAGTAGTATTACTCCGATTTTCATCGAGTTTTACCATCCTCATACTTACCACTACATATCGGTATTCCTCTAAGGAAAAATCGCATGGCGAGTAACAATTAAAATTGTTCTCTTGTGAGTTGTATAATTACTATACTTTGGTTTCCCTAGGATAACCTACAATTAGACACTTATCCAATTTGGGTTCTAGTTTGGTATCATCCAAACATATGCCCAACATACCCAAATCTTTAGGAATGAGAAAACCCGGTTACTTTCCTGTTCATATCTAATATGAATTCTGTCTAACAGATTTTCATGGAACCTTATTCAAAATAAATATTTCACTGTTAAATGCTTATCCATTTGAAGGAAAATGGTAGCTCAGAGCGACTCATGATTAACCTTATCATCTCCAACAAAATTTGGTTTCTCTGTTCAGACACACCGTCAAATTGACGTGTTCCGGAGGAGTCCTCATTGAAAGAATACTATACTCTTTCAAGTATTCGAGAAACTTATTGCTTAAGTATTTTTATCATGGTCTAACCGTGACTAAATAATACTTTAGCCGATATGTTTGTCTACTTCGTGTCGAAACTCTAAAAGTTTCCGATTTGTGTTTCAAAAGAAACACATAACTATAACGTGATGCCACATCCGTAAAGGTCACGAAACATTCATATCCACATCTAGCCTAGCTAGACATGAGCCCACTTACGTCACTATAAACGAGGGCTAACAGATCAGTGGCACTTACACTTTTACCAAGTAAAAGGTATTTTGGGCACTTTGCCCAATAAACTAGATTCGTAGACATTATTTGAATGGAATCAAATTTGTCCTAGTACCCACTCTTTGAAAGTGTGGATATACGAGTCTTGTTTAATGTGTCCCAGACAACACTGCAACAAATAAGTCTTATCTGATCAAATCAGTTTGAGCTATTTGTTCATCATATTATATGTTTGAGATTTATTTATATTCAAAATATAAATACTGTTATTCACATCTAATGTATTTATCCCAATATCATCTTTATAAAATAAGACACTTTAGTGTTCTAGAATATAAAGGTACACTCGCAACGAGTTATACTCGATATAGAGATAATGTTTCTAGTCAAACTAGTTACATTATAACTGTTTCCTAATTTAAGTACACACCCAAATGATAGTTCCTAAACTTAGGTTTCTACGGTTGAAACAACGACTGTTGTCCCGTTTCCTATTCGCAGATAAATCTCATCTGAAGTCAGTATCCTGCTAATGAGCAGATTCTGCACATCAGTACATATTTATGTATCACTTTTAGTATCTAAAATCTAATTTTAATACTAATAGTGAACATGTTTATGACAAACATCTTCGAAGCCGGAGCCTTGCACCGTTTTCATTTCCTTCATGTCTGCCTTGTCCATACGGCAGTTACGCTTCTAGTAACTCCATTTGCCACAGTTTAGGCAGCATCTTGGGCTGTGTCCTTTGTCTTCCTAAAAGACTGAGATGATTTTGCCTTTGCCCTTTTCTACACCTCAGAAGCCTTTGGCCAAGCCTTGGCTTTCTGGGATGTCGAAGTAAGATACGCCTTGCGCTTCTTGCCTTTTTGCAAACTTTGGCTTTGGCTCATTGAGCATAGCCATTAACTCTCCAAGAGTTTTCTATTGCAATTAATGCTTCTATGTGTTGGATAATATGACCCAAAGCGTCACTATTTGCACAGATCATTGTGTTGCTGTAGCAAATTAACTATGTAATAAGGAAATTGCACTCTCATCATTTGTGATTAGATCACCATAGATATATAAATGAAGAGAGGTCCCTATGATTAGTTCCTGGATTGAGATGATATGAGACAGTATCAGTCCACGAAGGATTAATCATTAAATATCCCTAGCCGTAGCATTATCGAGACTGGACATCGATAATGCGGAATAGGCTAGTATTGCACTTGTGCGCGTTGTGAGGGCACAACGGCATAGTTCTCATATATATAAGTGTTGGAGACTTATGCAAGTGCGATAGAAGGTCGTGTTTCACCGATGGTACGGGAAACAGCTTCGCTCTGGATAGACCCCTCGGAATCCCATTGGTATTATGACTATGTGTCTATGGGAGGCCGAAGTCAAGGTAGGTGTGTATAGTCTTAACCTGAGACTTGCATCGCTAATACTTACGATAATCGATAAACTTTGGTTTTGGTGGTTGGGGACCCTGACCAGGTTCTGTGTCTACCACTTCTGGGTTTATCAGAGAGTCGTAGAGTATTGGGTGTGATGTCGAGAAGGAAGTATCACTCCAGTCATATTGGAGATGATGTCACGCAGGATACGGTATTAGTGCTCTTAAGTGATGCGCATCCAATCGTGATATTATGACCAGGTCATGAATATCCGATTATAGAGACTAGTTACCAGACATCTGATATGTGTTTCGGACGGGGCAAACACTTATCCAGCCCCAGCCCTAACACGTGACTATCCGATACTAGGCCGATATGCACAATACGATTGTATACTACGCTTGATATAGATCTAAATATTCTTAAAAGGATATGTCCGGAGAATTGGGTAGACTTGGTACTTTGCTAGGAGTCGACCTTGTCTCGTAAATCGGTAGAACGTAGTACTTGGTACGTACGTGATTCGGTTACACCGACGACCGTATTTATAGCCAAATTATCCGGAGATCTCATGGGTCGCTTCCCGATAATGCACCGATGACGTATAACTCGCACTCATTAATAATCTGGGATTATATAGAAGAAGAGAAAGAGAAAATTAATTGGGATTAATTACGGAGATATTTTATCGGGATAAAATATCGTCTAAGAGAGAGAACGATAATTCAGAATTAATCGATTAAATTAATATATTCGATATATTAAACGAAATTAGATTTCGACGCAAAATTAAAATTAGATTTTAATTCGGGCGAACGAATTAATTTGGAATTAATTCGTTAGCGACGTGAATAGTGAATTCACTTGGCGGAATCATTTAATTACGACGCGACGGAAAATTCGCTAATTAAGAATTAGTGAACCCGAGCCCGAGTGTGTGATTGCGAGCGCATTCGTATTTCGAATTCGAGTGCGGCGACGCAAGTCACATCAAGCGTCAAATCAATCATCACATCAAGCGTCAAATCAAAAGTCACTTTGAGTGATTGATTGATTGATTGATGATGGAAGGATTGATTGAATGACACACATCACTTCACTTTAATAAAGTGACTTGTGAATAGTGATGGGGTAGGTGGAATAGTAAGTTGATAAGTGTGTAATAGATTTACATGAGATTTTATTGGATAAAATTAATTGTAAAAGGCTTATTAATTTTTTGAAAATATATAAGTCATTTTGGAAATTCATTTACATAACTTTTCAACACACAAAATCCATCTCCTTCTCTCTCAACTCACGCATATTTTGGGCAGTTTCTTCTTCACTGCACAGCTCACATGCGTGAGCTTTAGGGGAGCAATGAGTGAGTTTCCATGGTGGAAACTTAAGTGCTAGCCCACTTGCGAACTTGCGAAGGTGTTAGAGAGGTTCACCCATGAGGCGGGACTCATCCGACGAAGTTTGGAGCTTCAAAAGGAGACCCGAAACTGCCCAAACCAGTGAGCAATTCTGCTGCAGTTGGCGCCACTTGGACAGTGAGTTTTTGGTTCGATTCGTCTCCAAATCGACTCAACCGATCGATGTGAGTATTCCACTACCTCCGTTGATGTATTCACTCATGTTTTCATGCTTTGATTTGATCTTGGGACCTTAGAAAAATCAACAATGGCATCAGAGCTATAGTTGCAAGCATGAAATTTTAGGGATTTTATTTAAATTTGGGTAAATGTGATTTGAGCATGATTTGAATAAATTTTGTTTGAGTATGCTTTAACATGTTTAATTGATATATTGGTTGGATCAATTTGATGAAAATCCATTTGGAATAATTTTCCCCAAATATAATACCTTGGCCGAATGTTGATTGGAATTTTGGGATCTTGGATTTTTTGATTTTTGATTCATTTGATGAGTTAGAATCGATTAGGTTGATGTTAATTTGAATCGAATTGGATTGGATATCGAATTGGACAAAAACCCCAAAAATCTTAGGTTGGCCGAATGGTATATTGCCCTAATGTCTTGGATGTTTTTGATTTTGTGACATTGGATGTGTGTGAAATCATTTAGGATGGTGATTTGATGTCGATTGTGGGTTCGATTGGATCGAAACCGAATCGGACACAAAATCCCTCTTTTGGCCGAGACTTAAAAGCATGTAAATGGGTTTGATTTTTCATATTGTGTGTTTGACATGTGATAATGAATTTAGCATGATTAATTGGAGTAATATTGTGTTTTAGAAATATTGTTTTAGTCGATTAATCATGTAATGCACTTTAGGTAATTAAATTGCGTAATTGGATTAGTGTAATTTAATTATTTGGGCTTGAATTGGATTTGGGCTTCTATTGTTGTAATTGGGCCTATTGGGCTTGATTTATCAAGTTTGGTTTAGGCCAAATGGATTGGATCCAATTGGGCCCAAAACCTTAACCATAAAGCCCAAATGCGACTTAATGAACCTTTAAAGTTCAATTGGGCCTAATGGGCCAAGATTGATTTATGGGCTTATGGGGTAAATCCCGGATTGGACTTTGGTTATCGGTTTGACCCGAGTTGACCAAAAGTCCACGCCTTAAGAAATCAATCAAAAGCCCATTGGACTTTAATTGAATTGACGTTGGACGTTAATCGGTCTTTGAGACGCGTTACGATTAGATTTGGAATTTAAATCGTAAAAGGTTTATTAAATAAAAGTGTACATATTTAATTTAGAATTGAATAGTGAATTAGTATAAAATACATGTTAAATTAGATTTAATGATGTAGTTTAATTTAATTCATGAATTCGTACTTTAAGTACTTATTCGCAAAAACGAGTTTGACTCGAACAAAATCAAATCGTTGTTTGAACATTGGATGATCACCTAATTATCAGATTAATTAATTTGATTAGATTGATTGATAACATGCTTATATGTGTGAATACTTGGTTGTGTTGAATGAATAATGTATATCGGATGGATATTAGATGGGTGGGCAATTTTAGAAATTGTTGTAATAAATTCGATTTATTAAATTGGACCTGTGTCCAGCCTTATCACCTTCTTTCTCTTGTATTCTCTTCTCACCTATTCCCCTCTATGTATATGAGGTTTCTTTAGAAGTGTAGTGTAACGGGTAGTAGATAGAGTAGTACAAGTGCTAGCTTGAGTGAGAAAGGGAGAGATTTGATCTAGGATCAATGTGTAAAGTATCCATCCGCATATCATTATTATTTTATTTCATACTCGCTTTATTATGTATTTAGAATGCATGTTTAAGGGTGTATGATGATGAGACCTAACAAAGATAATTAAATTGGTAGCCAATTTTCACGCGAAAAACCCTCGTTTTATATTAAGCGATTATCCTTCCGTTGAATGATTCTTGTTCAAGATCGATTGGCATTGGTTTGTTGGCCAAAGTCAAGACCTTGTCAATTGGATGTATTTGAATCATGAGAGTTTTGTTCCACATCGGTGTCTAGTCCAAGTTGTGATTTGTTGGCCAAAGTCAAGATCACTTCTTGTCCAAAGACATTGATTACGAAACTTTCCTTGTCAATGGGTCCCGCTTAACTGGAGTCATTAGGTTTGTTGTGCCAAAGCCAAGGCCTAGATGATTCGGAGGATAAGGTTAGAAAATGTATTAGATACATTGGCATATGTAATATGTTTAGGACTTGGATGTCCACCTAACCGGATCTGGGAATTGGATTGGATCCAATTGATCTGTGAGATCTACCTGGTAAGTAGCATACAGCTTGTTGGCCAAAGTCAAGGTTGTATGTTATTTAACAGGATCCCAGCCCACTAGGAAACGCGGTTTCCCGAGTACTCCACAGAGGGTTAGAGACTCGACGAAAAATAGTGGGAGGCAAGTATTGAATTTGCAACATTCGTTCATTATTACTCGCCATATACGCTCAAACAAATATCATTCGTCAATATTTTACGTTGTTTTAAAAATTTATATATAGTTGGACTATATACAAACTTATTCAATATATAGTTGATTTTATAATTGGATATAGTAATCAATATAATTGAATTAAAATGATAGTTGATTTTATAATTGGATTATAGTAATCAATATTAAAATTATAGTTGATTAAATAATTGGATTATTGTAATCATTATAAAAATAGTACCTTATTAAAATTGATTAATAGTTGGACTATTAAAATCAAGAAAGAATTGAAAAAGTTGAATATTTAAAATATATAATCCTTGGATTAAATGTTTTAAATGATTTAATTTTCAATTGGGAATTAATAATAGGTTAATTTATTTGATAAAATAACTTATTATGACTAAGCCCATAATTAAGCAAATAGTAGAGCATAAAATCTTTGGAAGATTTATGTGATGATGACTTTAGTGCTTAATAAAATACTTATAATAAATCTATCTTTAGATTTAAAAGTATTAAAGTTGCAATTAATAATTCTTGGAGAATTAATTGACTATTCTAGTGGAGAAAAGTTAAAGTTTGCAATTGGGCATGTATCACAAGGTGCACATCGTTTCGATATTCCGAAACCCAAGGCTTGGCCAAAGGTTTGTGAAATATTGAAAAGATAATTGACATATCCCAAAGTGACTACCATTTGGATATGGAAGACACGAAGGAATTAAAGAAAGGGCGAGGCTCTAACTTTAAAAATATTTGTCAAAGTTATGTTTCAATACTAGTATGAAATTGGATTTTAAATACTTAGTGTGATACATAAAATATATGTATTGATGTTCGGAATCCGCTTTGAGCTGGATACTGACTTCAAGCCGAGATTTCTCTGCGAATGGAAACGGGACGAAAGTCGCTGTTTCGACCGTAGATACCTAAGTTAGGAACTACCCTTTGGGTATGTACTTAAATTAGGAAATGTTATAATGTAACTAGTTTGACTAGAGACATTATCTCTATATCAGTGTTTAATCCGTTGCGGATAAAACCTTTATATTCTAGAACACTTAGTGTTTTATTATATAAAGATGATACTGAGATAAATACATTAGATGTAAATAACATAATTTATATTTTGAATATAAATAAAATCTCAAACATATAAAATGACAAATAAATAGCTCAAATTGATTTGATCAATGAGACTTATTTGTGGCATTGTTGTCTAGGACACAATTACAAGACTCGTATATCCACACTTTTGAAGAGTGGGTACTAGGACTGATTTGACTAATCAAATAAGGTCTGCGAATCTAGTTTATTAGGTAAATACCTAAAATACTATTTACTGGTAATAGTAAAAGGGCCACCGATCTGTTAGCCCTATTCATGGTGAAGTTAGTGGGCCCATATCTAGCTAGGCTAGATGTGAACATGAATATTTCGTGACCTTAACGGATGTGGCATCACGTTATGGTTATGTGTTTCTTTTGAAGAACACAGATCGAAAACTTTTGAAGTTTTCGACACGAAGTAAGTATATAAACAGATCGGCTATAGTATTATTCCGCCACGGTTAGACCGTAATGGAAATTACTTAAGCAGTAAGTTTCATACATACATGAAAGAGTACGGTATTCTTTCATATAAGGACTCCTCCCGTGACACGTCAGTTAGACGGTGTGTCCGAACCAAAAACCAATTTTGTTGGACATGATAAGGTTTGTCACGAGTCGCTCTGAGCTATTATTTCCTTCTACAGGGATGCATTAACAGTGCAAAACTTATTTAGAATAAGGTTCCATATAAATCTTTTTGACAGATATCATATAGGATATGAACAGGAAAGAAACGAGGTTTCTCATTCCTGATAATTTGGGTATGCCAGGCATAGCGTTTGGATAATACCAAACTAAGGACCCAATTGGATAAGTGCCTATATAGGTTATCCTAAAGGAAACCTTAAGTATAGTACTTATAAATCCCACATGAGAACAATGTAATTGTTGCTCACCATGCGGTTTTCCTGAGAGGAATACCGATATGCAGTGGTCAGTGGGAGGATAGTGATACTCGATGAAAATCGGAGTAACACTGTTCAAGGCACGAAGTCCTTAATGGAACACAAATAGTTCATCTATGATGAATCTATACCATTAATCTTCAAATACACAAGAAATAGTAGATCGGATAGAGTCAGAAAACAACCTAGGGTATGGGTTTCTGATCTAACCTCATAAAGATGTCAATCTTATGGAGGTGTACCATCCGACTACGTTTAGAGGAAGTGATACGAGGTATCGACTCCCTGTTATGGCAAAGTGCCATTAATCCGAAATGGATTCATGTATAACAACTATTTTGGATACTAGTTGTTGTACCACAAGGCATTGTGCCTATTGGTACATTAAACGTCTTCAAGGAAGACATACATGGATGGCAACATACCAACGTACAAAGCTAGGCTTTTGACGAAAAGGTATCGTTATCAACATTGTGTTAATAACGGTTCAACCTTTTACCTGTTGCCATGGTAAATCCATTTTGAAGATGCTTGATGATAACTGTATATTTCATTTATGAAATGTGTCAGTTATAAATCAAAATCGCTTTCCTGAAAAGGAAACCTTTTGGAGAATGTTTATAACATTCTGACGATTTTGTATAACCGACAAACAAGGTTTGCGGGTTATTCGATCCATGTTTGGATCAATGCAAGCATAGATTCTTGGAACTGTCGTTTTGGAATAATCATAATGGTTTATGATTTGACTCAAAACGAAATAATTCTTGTGTATATAAGGAGGTTAGTGGGAGAGCGCACTGACAGTGAAATTCCCATAATGCAATTGGTGAAAGCTTGGCTTTCATAGATATTCTTTCAATAAAAATTCTCCGTAGAATTCTGGGGAGAGTAACAACCTTTATTCAAGGAATAAAGATCTACTGGGATAGATTTGGAGTTGTTAACACTCTCTGGGAAATTGTACATTTAAAATGTACTTGATAGGGTGTCTCATACGCTTCGAGCATATGGAGTCACAATCGGGTCAATCCAAGTGATAGTCACTAGATTAAGATTAAGCAACATCTGTTAGTATCTTAGAGAACTAAAGATGCTGTCTTAAACTATGGAGAAGGAGAACTTGAAGTGACTGGATCACCGCTGCAAGTTTCCAAACTATTAAATACTATGGTACTATAAAGTTTGAATTACGGGACAGTGAGCTGGAAATATTCCAAGCAAGATAACTGTTGCCGAATAAACAACAAATGCGGATTATTGCTGCAGCTGAGGCAGCAAAAGAAGCCATTTGGATCGAACATAAATCTAATTAGATTAGATATAGTTCTGTTAGCAGCTGAACTAGGCGTCAGCACAGGCTAAGGAATTAAAGGTCTCATCGACGATCCAGATATATACTTCTATATCATCTGATTCGTTCGGATCATACATCGTGGCGATGTGATGATCGTGTAAATCGTGTCAGACGATAATCAAACAAATCCGCTGACGAAAACCTTTCCTCAGCAATTTGAGCGAACCTTACATAGTTCAAGTGTTGGAACACTTGAGTGACTCGCTACGTGCCAAGTGGGAGATTGTTGGATAATATGACCCATAGCGTCACTATTTGCACAGATCATTGTGTTGTTGTAGCAAATTAACTATGTAACAAGGAAATTGCACTCTCATCATTTGTGATTAGATCACCATAGATATATAAATGAAGAGAGGTCCCTATGATTAGTTCCTGGATTGAGATGATATGAGACAGTATCAGTCCACGAAGGATTAATCATTAAATATCCCTAGCCGTAGTATTATCGAGACTGGACATCGATAATGCGGAATAGGCTAGTATTGCACTTGTGCGCGTTGTGAGGGCACAACGGCATAGTTCTCATATATATAAGTGTTGGAGACTTATGCAAGTGCGATAGGAGGTCGTGTTTCACCGATGGTACGGGAAACAGCTTCGCTCTGGATAGACCCCTCGGAATCCCATTGGTATTATGACTATGTGTCTATGGGAGGCCGAAGTCAAGGTAGGTGTGTATAGTCTTAACCTGAGACTTGCATCGCTAATACTTACGATAATCGATAAACTTTGGTTTTGGTGGTTGGGGACCCTGACCAGGTTCTGTGTCTACCACTTCTGGGTTTATCAGAGAGTCGTAGAGTATTGGGTGTGATGTCGAGACGGAAGTATCACTCCAGTCATATTGGAGATGATGTCACGCAGGATACGGTATTAGTGCTCTTAAGTGATGCGCATCCAATCGTGATATTATGACCAGGTCATGAATATCCGATTATAGAGACTAGTTACCAGACATCCGATATGTGTTTCGGACGGGGCAGACACTTATCCAGCCCCAGCCCTAACACGTGACTATCCGATACTGGGCCGATATGCACAATACGATTGTATACTACGCTTGATATAGATCTAAATATTCTTAAAAGGATATGTCCGGAGAATTGGGTAGACTTGGTACTTTGCTAGGAGTCGACCTTGTCTCGTAAATCGGTAGAACGTAGTACTTGGTACGTACGTGATTCGGTTACACCGACGACCGTATTTATAGCCAAATTATCCGGAGATCTCATGGGTCGCTTCCCGATAATGCACCGATGACGCATAACTCGCACTCATTAATAATCTGGGATTATATAGAAGAAAGAGAAAATTAATCTGGGATTAATTACGGAGATATTTTATCGGGATAAAATATCGTCTAAGAGAGAGAGAACGATTAATTCGGAATTAATCGATTAAATTAATATATTCGATATATTAAACGAAATTAGATTTCGACGCAAAATTAAAATTAGATTTTAATTCGGGCGAACGAATTAATTTGGAATTAATTCGTTAGCGACGTGAATAGTGAATTCGCTGGCGGAATCATTTAATTACGACGCGACGGAAAATTCGCTAATTAGAATTAGTGAACCCGAGCCCGAGTGTGATTGCGAGCGCATTCGTATTTCGAATTCGAGTGCGGCGACGCAAGTCACATCAAGCGTCAAATCAATCATCACATCAAGCGTCAAATCAAAAGTCACTTTGAGTGATTGATTGATTGATTGATTGATGGAAGGATTGATTGAATGACACACATCACTTCACTTTAATAAAGTGACTTGTGAATAGTGATGGGTGTAGGTGGAATAGTAAGTTGATAAGTGTGTAAAAGATTTACATGAGATTTTATTGGATTAA
This sequence comes from Zanthoxylum bungeanum, assembly GCA_019454045.1. Classification (NCBI taxonomy): domain Eukaryota; kingdom Viridiplantae; phylum Streptophyta; class Magnoliopsida; order Sapindales; family Rutaceae; genus Zanthoxylum; species Zanthoxylum bungeanum. The sequence continues at coordinate 36,323 of SKCR01030189.1, forward strand.
AATAAAATTAATTGTAAAAAAGGCTTATAATTTTTGAAAATATATAAGCATTTTGGAAATTCATTTACATAACTTTTCAACACAAACAATCCATCTCTTCTCTCTCAACTCACGCCTATTTTGGGCAGTTTCTTCTTCACTGCACAGCTCACATGCGTGAGCTTTAGGGAGCAATGAGTGAGTTTCCATGGTGGAAACTTAAGTGCTAGCACACTTGCGAACTTGCGAAGGTGTTAGGGAGGTTCACCCATGAGGCGGGACTCATCCGACGAAGTTTGGAGCTTCAAAAGGAGACCCGAAACTGCCCAAACCAGTGAGCAATTCTGCTGCAGTTGGCGCCACTGGACAGTGAGGTTTTTGGTTCGATTCGTCTCCAAATCGACTCAACCGATCGATGTGAGTATTCCGCTACCTCCGTTGATGTATTCACTCATGTTTTCATGCTTTGATTTGATCTTGGGACCTTAGAAAAAACTCAACACTATGATCTAAGTATAGATATTTGAAGTTCCTTCAATTTCAATATCATAATATAAGAATCCAATCCTTAGTCTGAAAAGAAATTAAGGAGTCCTTACAGTAAGCATAAATGATTAAGCACTAAAGTTATCATTGCATGAGTCTTCCAAAGATCATGCTCTACTATTTGCTTAACTCCGAGCTTAGGCCTGAGATGTCATTTTATCAAAAAAACTAACTTCTCGGTACTTAGGACTATCCTAAGGTTTTATTCCAATTTGAAAATTAAAGCTGCTTAAACATACTCATCCAATATTATGTGTTAAATGCTTATCTTTCAATTTATCTTGATTCTAATAGTCTAACTAGTTAATCAATGATTTATGTACTATTCAATATAATGATACTATAGTCCAAACTACATTAATCAACTATACTATAATTAGTAAAATTCAATTATATTGATTACTATAATCCAATTATAAAATCAACTATTAATTGAAATAGTTTGAATACAGTCCAACTATTTTAAAACAAAGATTAAATATTAGTCCAACTAATATGTTATTATTTGACGAAAATTGAAATGAGCGCGTATGACAAGTATCTAAACGAAATTGAAAATTTAATACTCGCCTCCACTAATTTCGGCGAGTCTCTAACCCTCTGTTGAGTACTCAGGAAACCTAGTTTCCTAGTGGGCTAGGATCCCGTTAAATAAACACAATCTTGACTTTGGCCAACAAATTATATGATATTTAACTAGGTAGATTTCTAAGATCAATAGGATCTCATCCAATTCCTAAAACATATATATCTTATATATGCAATATTCCAATATATTGCCTAAACATTTTCCTATGAATCAATTAAGCATTGGCTTGGCACAACAAAATTAATGATCCCAGTTAAGCAGAACCCATTGACCTTGGAAGCTTCGTAATCGATGTCGATGGACAAGAAGTGATCTTGACTTTGGCCAACAAATCACAACTTGGACAAGACACCGATATGGAACAAAGCCTTCATGATTCAAACATATCTTCGACGGACAAAGGTCTTGACTTTGGCCAACAAAACCAATGCCAGTCTTGGATCTTGAGTAAGAATCACTCAATGGAAGGAAAAACGCTTAATATAATTGAGGGTTTTCGCGTGTAAATTGGCAACCAATTTATTATCTTTGTTAAGGTCTCATCATCATACACCCTAAAACATGCATTCTAAACACATAATAAGGAGCGTAAGTAATATAATAATGATATGCGGATGGATACTTAAACACATTGTTCCTAGAACAAATCTCTCACTTTCCTCTCTCCCGCTAGCACAAGTATTACTTCTACCCATTACATAACACTTCTAAAGAAACCTCATTTTCATTGAGGGGAATATGTGAGAACAGAAATACAATGAGAAATGAGGTAATAGGCTGGACACTCAGGTCCAATTAATAAATTCTAAATTTATTACAACAATTTCCAAAATTACCCCACCCAACTAATATCCATCCGATATACATTATTCATGCATCGCAATCATGTATTCACACAAGCATGTTATCAATCAATCTAATCCAATTAATTAATCTGAATATTAATGACCATCCAATGTTCAAACAACGATTTGATTTTGCGCGAGTCAAACTCGTTTTGCGAATAAGTACTCAAATTATGAATTCTTGAATTAAATTAAACTACAACATTAAATCCAATTTAATATGTATTTAATACTAATTCATTATTTAATTCCAAATTAAATATTCACACTTTATTTATGAACCTTTGCGACTTAGATTCTAAATCTAATCGTTATGGTCTCAAAGCCGATTTAACATCCAATGTCGTTTAAAAAGTCCAATGGGCTTTCAATTAATTTCTAAAGGCATGGGCTTCGGCAACCAAAGCCAATCAAGGAATCACCCCATAAGCCTAGAAATCAATTTCAGCCCATTAGGCCCAATTAAACTTTAAAGGCCCAATAGTTGCATTTGGACTTTATGGATATGGTTTTGGGCCTAATTAGATCCAACAATTTAGGCTAAACCTTTCTTGGTACAAACCAAGCCCAATAAGCCCAATAACAACTTTTCAAGCCCAAATCCAATTAAGCACAATTAATTAAATTACCAAATTCCAAATTTCATAATCTAATTAACCTAAGTGTAATGCCATAATTAATCACCCAAATTAACATTTCTAAAACATCAATTTACACAATTAATTATGCTCATTATCATCATCACATGTCCAACACATTTGAATCAAAATCAACCCATTTCATGCTTATAAGTCCATGACAATTAGGGTTTTATTAGTCCTAGTCCGATTCCAATCCCATTGAATCCACAATCAACTTTACCCAATTATTTCAAGTCATCCAATGATCAAACAAACAAAAAATACCATAACTTTAGGGCACTTATCCATTCGGCCAAGCCAAAGAATTTGGGGAAAATTGTTCCAAATCAATTTTCATGAAATTGATCACATATAACTTCATTTAAACATCATTCAAGCATACTTAATCAAACAATTTCATCAAATCATGCTCAAATCGATTTTACCCAATTTTAACCCTAAGTATATTTCATGCTCAAAATGGCTCAAGATACCATTGTTGGGTTTCTATAAAGTCCCAAAGATCATTTTCAAGCAATGAAATAATGTGAATATAACAATGAAGAATGGCAGAATCATACTTATATTGAACGACTTTGCAATGCGAAGAACAAAACTCTTGGAACCTCCAGATAAAATATCTCCGTAATTAATCCAAGATTAATTTTCTCTCTCATCCAATTAATCACATATAATAAAGTGCGAGTCATATGTCATCGGTGAATCTTCGGTAAGCGAACCATGAGATCCCCGGATATGTTGGCAGTAAATACGGCCGTCGGACTATCTGAACACGTACGTACCTAGTACTACATTTTTACCGATTTACAAGACAATGTTGGCTTCTAGCAAAGCGCCATGCCTACCCAATTCTCCAGAAACATGATTACAGGAATAAGCGATCTATATCTGGCGTAGTATACGTAGTATTGTGTATGTCGATCCAGTATCGGATAGTCACGTGCAAGGCCTGAGGCTGGAATTGTGTCTGCCCCGTATGAAGCACATATCAGATGTCTGGTAATTAGTCTCTATAATAGGATTTACATGACCTAGTCATAATATCCCGATAGCTGCAGCATATAAGAGAACAAGTTCTGTATCCTACATGATCATCATCTCTACTATAACTGAAGTGATACTTCTATCTTGACATCACACCCAATACACTACGATTCTCAATATACCCAGAAGAGGCGTACACAGAACCGGTTAAAGCCCTGGACGACCAAAACCAAAGTATATTAATTGTCGCAAGTATTAGCGGTGCAAGTCTCAGGTTAAGACCAAATACACCTACCCTGATTCGGACTTCCATAAACACATAGTTATACTACCAATGGAATTCCCAAGGGGTCTATCCAGAGCGAAGCAGTTTTCTGTACCATCGGTAAAACACAACCTTCTATTGCACTTGCATAAGTATCTAATACTTAAACATATGAGAACTGTGCTGTTATGCTCCCACAGCACGCACAAGTGCAATACTAGTCTACTCCGTATTATCGATGTCCAATCTCGATAATACTACGACTAAGGATATTTAATGATTAAACCTTCGTGGATTGATACTGTCTCATATCATCTCAATCCGGAGCTAATCATATGGACCTTCTATCATTTATACATCTTGGTGATCTACTAATAAATGATAAAAGAGCAATTTCCTTTGTCACATAGTTAATTTGTATAACAACACCATGATCTATACAAATAGTGACGCTATGGTCATAATTGTCCAACAATGTTAGCCCTCGTTCATAGTGACATAAGTGGGCCCATATCTAGCTAGGCTAGAGGTGGATATGAATAATTCGTAACCTTTACAGATGTGGCATTGCGTTATAGTTATGTGTTTCTTTAAGAAACAAAAATAAGAAACTTTCAAAAAGTTTCGACACGAGGTAGACAAACAGATCAGTTAAGGTATTCAAACCGTCACGATAAGACCGAGATGAAAAATACTTAAGCAATAAGTTTCTCAAATTACTTGAAAGAGTATAGTATTCTTTCACAATAGACTCCTCCCGGAACACCTCAGTTTGACGGTGTGTCCGAACGGAGAAACCGAATTTTTTTAGACATGATAAGGTTAATCATGAGTCGCTGGATAAGCATTTAATAGTGCAATACTTATTTTGAATAAGGTTCCATGAAAATCTGTTTGACGGAATTCATATTAGATATGAACAGCAGAGAAACCGGATTTTCTCATTCCTGATGATTTGGGAATGCTATGCATATGTTTCGATGATACCAAACTAGAACCCAAATCGAATAAGTGCCTAATTTATGGGTTATCCTAGGGAAACCAAAGTATAGTACTTATACATCTCACAAGAGAACAATGTAATTGTTGCTCACCATGCGATTTTCCTAATAGGAATACCTATATGCAGTGGTAAGTGAGAGGATAGTAAAACTCGATGAAAATCGGAGTAATACTGTTCTAGGCACTGATTCCTTAATGGAACACAAACAGTTCATCAAGGATGAACCCATACCATAATATTCAAATACACAAGAACTGCATAGTTGGAGAGAGTCAGAAGACAACCTGGGAGGAATGGGTTTCTGATCTCACCTTATAAAGTTGTCCATCTTATCGAGAAACTAACTACGTATGAGGAAGTGATACAAGATATCGACTACCTATTATAGCAAAGTGCCATAATGTCTGAAATAGATTCCATGTATACCAACCATGTTTGGACACTGGTTGTTGTACCGTAAGACATTGTGTCTGTTGGTACTATAAAGGTCTTCAAGGAAAACATACATGGATGACAACAAATAAATGCATATAGCTAGGCTTGTACAGAAAGGGTATCGTCATCAACATAGTGTTGGTTACGACGAATCCTTTTGTCTATTGCCATGGTTGAATCCATTTGGATAATGCTTGCTAAGGCTTCATGTTTCATTTATGAAATATGGAAGCTGAACGTCAAAATCACTTTCCTTAAACGAAAACCATTTGGAGGATGTTTACAACATCCTGACGGTTTTGTCATACCAAAACAAGCAAACAAGGTTTGCGAGTTAATTCGATCCATGTATGGATGGAAGCAAGCATTGCGTTCTTGGAACTATCGCTTTGATATAATCATAATAGTATATGATTTAATTCAAAACGAAAATGATTCTTGTGTATATAAGGAGGTTAGTGGGAGCGCACTGACAGTGAATGTCCTAAATAATAATGATATGTCATTTCTTGGAAATGATATTTCCATAATACAATCGGTGTGAAAGCTTGGCTTTCATGAAAAATTCCTCCGTAGAATACTCGGGAAAAACAACCTTTATTCCAGGAATAAAGATCTACTGGGATAGATCTAAAGGTTGTTGGTACTCTCCGAGAACTCGTACATTAAAAGAAATATAAGTGACCTGGTGTCTCATACGCTTTGAGTATATGGAGTTACAATCAGGCCAATCCAAATAATAGTCACTGGATTGATGTTAAGAACATCCTTAAGTATTTTAGTTTATCTAAGAATGCTTTCTTAAGTTATGGAGAAGGAGAACTTGAAGTGACTGGATTCACTACTGCAAGTTTCCAAACCGACAAAGACGACTATAAGTCGCGAAATGGTACTATATAGTTTGAATAACGAAACAGTGAGCTGGAAATCTTCCAAACAAGATATGTTACCGAATATAAACAATAAAAGCGGAACTTTGCTATAACTGACGCAGCAATAGTAGCATTTTGGATCGAAACAATTCTAATTAGATTAGAAATAGTTCTGTTAGCAGCTGAGCTAGGCTA
>SKCR01030190.1:0-43114 GCA_019454045.1 Zanthoxylum bungeanum
TAGAATTTTTGATTAAAAATCTTGATCACTTGTTTTATTCTGTCCCCCCATAAAGAAGATATAACAATAAACAAAAACTGAAGTATCATGGACACTCTTTTGTCAACCATCATAAGGATGGCTTTTATTTACTTTGGGCATTTTACGTGAGTCTTCAGTCCGACCTACACGATACTGGGGATCAAAGTGGGCGATTGCATGACTTTATCCCTGGTATGGCACGATTGGCCGCCAAAAACGCCATCTCATAAGTTCCACTCGAACCATGAACTGGAAATCATGTAAGTGTTTTGAGTACATTCAAGGTACATCAAGTTACACTAGAATGCCCACATGATTCTAGTACCGGATTTGAGTCCCACACTTCATAAGGAGAGGCCTCTTAATTGGCTCATGGAGCAAAAGCCTACAATAAGCCTCCATTTTAGAAAATGTGGCTACGCTTATTTTGTTATAATTTAGTGTTCTTTAATTAGTTTATTATGCATTAGTTTCTTTTTTTCACCAGATGGGTTCATGGCAGTGGGAATCTTGTATAAAAAAAGCAGTCTAAAAAAATCAGACTTTCGTATTTTGAGATTCAGATAGAAAAGATGTTTGGCCTGGCTATTCACTGGATTTGTATTCAAGTTGCAAAAATCTCATTATAACAACAATATTATCGAATAGTAGCTGAATATGTTTAAATGCAGGATCTTACTACATAGAAGTGCCAATCTGGCCAAAGATATAATTCGGCAGCTCTTAATGACAGTGATGGCCCATTTGGCAACTGGTCAGGGGTGCAAAGAGTAGGAGGGAGGGGAATGATCGAAAAGCGGCAAATGGCCGGTATCCTTACTTCGTGCTATCGTAATTAGGTCAGCGGATGAGAGGGGAGGCCCGAAGAAGAAAAGGGGAGCTTTGAGGGACTCGAAATCCTGAATAACAAATAAGGGTGCTTAAAATAAATTTAAGCATTAAAAATATATTAGTTAAACTATGATATTATAAGAAAAAATAAAGCATATTTATATCTAAAAAATGAGAAAAAGATATTAGATAAATCTATTACACAATCACAATATACATAAAAGATTAAAACTCATATTTTCTGTTTTTTTTTTTTAATTTAATTCATAACTTAACAAAACTATAAATCTCTCATTAAGAAGTGACTCTATCTCTCTCATTCTCTGCTTCTCATGTTTAAGAGTAGCAATGGACTGGGCCGGGCTGGGCCCGGACTTTGATAAGCCCGGCCTGAGTCCGACATTCAAATTTTGGCCGAGCTCAGGCCAGACTTTATCCGGTCCGATTTTTTATTAATAAAAAAATTATATATATTTATAAATTAATATATATAAAATTACTATATAAATATAAATATATAAAATACTTTTTTTAGCTCGGGCCGGGCAAGACTCGGGCTTAATGTGGCAAGACTCGGGCTTATGTATCGAGCTCAGGTCGAGCCAGAGCTCGAGCCGGGCCTCTACTTTAGGGCCAACCCAAAATTTTTACCCCCAGTAGGCCGGACCGGACCCCGACTCTTTTACCATCCCTACATTATTGCCTAATATTTGAATATTTCCTATCTAATTCATAATAGTTAATGTATTCTTATTATTTAGAATTAACAAGATAAAGAATTTGTAAATTAGAATTTTCATTAACTTTTTTAATTTTAATTTGATAAAACCTTCATGTAAGCATTGACTCGAACAAAACAACTTCGGACTGAGTCATTACTCAACCGTGGGCTTGTGAACATTTATGTAACCGTTTACACACTTATAAAGTGAATCTTTACCCTTAAATATAAGCGTATTAACGTAATAAAATAATCCGTTATAAATCGAGGTCTGCAAAAGGAATAAATTTAGTTAATTAAAATCATAATATGAGTTAGCTAACATACCAAGACTAAATTAAATTAAGGCGATAGACCTTAACATTGGATGTTGCGCAATGTTGGAGTTTTTCAAGGTCCCAAGATCAAAACTCAAGCATGAATCATAAGTGAATACAACGACGGAAGTGCGGAATACTTACATCGAGCGGTTGAGCGACGATTTGGGCAACAAAAAATCGAATTCTGCTCACTTTTCAAGGCAGTGGGCTGCTGTGAATAGTGAATTTCGCCCAACTTTCAAGATTTGAAGCTCCAAGCTTCACCGTAGTGATTCCCGGCTCATGGGTATCCTTCCCTATCACCTTCGCATTGATCTCGGAGTGTGCTAGCACTCTCGTTTTGCCACAAAACGCACTTGCTTCCCTCCATTTTCTTTATTAATTCGGCAGTCCACTGCCTCACAAAACAGAAAAAACGTGAGTGAAGAGAGAAGAAGAAGAGGAGAGAGAGGAGGGAAAATTGTTAATTGTGCTTTCGTTTTTGGTGTTTTGTTTTGTATCTAATACACTTGAATTTCATTTGAAATTCATTTCAAACACATTTGGGTTTAATTCCCAACCACACACATCACCTTTATCAAGTCACATCACTCACATCACTTTATTAATCCAATCAATTCACATCAATCAATCAATCCAATCAATTGTCACATCACTCAAAGTGACATGATTTGATGCTTGATGTGACGCTAGATGTGACAAGCGACTTGACGCTTGATTTGACGTGCCGCACTCGAATTCCAAATACGAATACGCTCGCAAATAATCTCGGGCTCGGGTTCGCTAATTCCAAATTAACGAATTTTCCGTTGCGTCGTAATTAAATGATTACGCCAAGCGAAATCACTATTCACGTCGCTAATGAATTAATTCTAAATTAATTCGTTCGCCCGAATTAAAATCTAATTTTAATTCCGCGTCGAAATCCAATTTCGATTAATATATCAAATATATTAATTCCTCGATTAATTCCAAATTAATGTTTTCTCTCTCTTTAATCGATATTTTTCCTAGATAAATATCTCCGCAATTAATCCCAGATTAATTTTCTCTCTCATCTAATTAATCCCAGATTAATTAAAAGTGCGAGTCATACGTCATCGGTGAATCTTTGGGAAGCGACCCATGAGATCCCCGGATATGTTGGCAGTCAAATCGTCGTCGGACTATCCGAACACGTAAGTACCAAGTACTACGTTTTACCGATTTACAAGACAAGGTTGGCTTCTAGCAAAGCACCATGCCTACCAATTCTCCGAAATATCCTTACAGGAATAAGGATCTATATCAAGCGTAGTATACCGTAGTATTGCGTATTCTGTCCAGTATCGGATGATCACATGCAAGGCCTAGGGCTGGTAGAGTGTCTGCCCCGTACGAAGCATATATCGGATAACAAGCAACTAGTCTCTTTAAAATCGGATAATCATGACCAAGTCATTATCCCGACGGTTGCAACCTTATATAGAGAACGAGTTCTGTATCCCTGCGTGATCATCAACTCCATATGACTGGAGTGACACTTCCGTCTTGACATCACACCCAACACACTACGATTCTCAATATACCCAGTATTGGCGTACACAGAACCGGTTAAAGCCCTGGACGACCGCAACCAAAGTATATTGATTGTCGCAAGTATTAGCGGTGCAAGTCTCAGGTTAAGACCAAATACACCTACCCTGATTTCGGACTTCCATAGACACGTAGTCATACTACCAATGGAATTCCGAGGGGGTCTAATCCAGAGCGAAGCTGTTTCCCGTACCATCGGTGAAACACAACCTCCTATTACACTTGCATGAGTATCCAATACCCAAATATGAGAACTATGCCGTTGTGCTCTCACAACGCGCACAAGTGTAATACTAGTCTTTTACGCATTCATCGATGTCCAATCTCGATAATGCTCTGACTAGGGATGTTTAATGATTTATCCTTCATGGACTGATACTGTCTCATATCATTCTCCGTCCAGGAACAAATCATAGGGACCTCTTATCATTTATATATCTAGGTGATCTAATCACAAATGATACGAGTGCAATCTCCTATGTCACATAGTTAATTTGTACAACAACACCGTGATCTGTACAAATAGTGACGCTATGGGTCATAATTGTCCAACAATCTCCCACTTGGCCTATAGCCAGTCACTCGAGTGTCTAACACCCGAACTATGTACGGTTGGCTCAAACTGCTGAGAAAAGCTTTCGTCAGCGGATTTGCATGAATATCATCTTGATGCGATTTATTCGATCATCACATCGCCACGATGTATGATCCGAACGAATCAGATGAATATGTAAGTATGTATCTGGATCGTTGATGAGACCATTAATTCTTTAGCCTGTGCTGATGCCTAGCTCAGCCGCTAACAGAACTATATCTAATCTAATTAGATATGTATCGACCCAAATGACTTCTATTGCTGCCTCAGCTGCTGCAATTAACCCGCATTTGTTGTTTATTCGGTAACAGTATCTTGCTTGGAAGATTTCCAGCTCACTGCACCGTTATTCACAACTGTATAGTACCGTTTGCGACTTTTAGTCGTCTTTATCGGTTATAGGAAACTTGCTACAGTGATCCCAGTCACTTCAAGTTCTCATTCTCCATAGGTTAAGACAGCATCCTTAGTTCTCTAAGATACTAACGGATGTTCCTAACATCAATCCAGTGACTATCACTCGGATTAGCCTGTTTGTGAATCCATATGCTCAAAGCGTATGATACACCAGGTCTTGTACATTTTTCAATGTACGGTTCCACGGAGAGTATTTCGAAAGCCAAGCTTTCGCCGATATTTATTTTATGGGAATATCATTTCCAAGAAATGACATATTATCATTATTTATAGGACAGCCACTGTCAGTGCGCTCCCACTAACCCTCTTATTTACACAAGAATCATTTTCGTTTTGAATTAAATCATACACCATTATGATTACATCAAAACGATAATTCCAAGAACTAATGCTCGCTTCAGCAAGCATTATCCAAATGGATTTACCGTGGCAATAAGTAAAAGGTTGAATCGTAATCAACACAATGTCGATAACGATACCTTTCCGTTAAAAGCCTAGCTTTATACGTTGTATGTTGCCATCCATGTACGTCTTCCTTGAAGACTTATAAAGTACCAATAGGCACAATGCCTTGTGGTACATCAACTAGTCTCCAAACTTGTTGATATACATGGAATCCATTTCGGACTCATGGACCTTTGTCATAATAGGGAGTCGATACCTTGTATCACTTCCTTAGTTCTCGTGTATTCGAAGATTAATGGTATAGTTTCATCCTTGATGAACTATATATGTTCCATTATGATCGGTGCCTTGAACAGTATTACTCCGATTTTCATCGAGTTATACTATCCTCCCACTTACCACTGCATATCGGTATTCCTCTTAGAAAAACCGCATGGTGAGCAACAATCTAATTGTTCTCATGTGAGGTGTATAAGTACAATACTTATGGTATCCCTAGGATGACCTACAATTGGCACTTATCCTATTTGGGTTTTAGTTTGGTATCATCCAAACATATGCCAAGCATACCCAAATGGTCAGGAATGAGAAAACCGGTTTCTTTCCCTTTCATATCTAATATGATCTGTCAAACAGATTATTATGGAACCTTATTCAAAATAAGTTCTTGCACTGTTTAAAGCTTATCCGTTGAAGGAAATGGTAGCTCAGAGCGACTCGTGATTAACCTTATTATGTCTAACAAAATTCGGTTAATCCTTTCGGACACACCGTCAAACTGACGTGTTCCGGGAGGAGTCCTCATTGAAAGAATACTATACTCTTTCAAGTATACGAGAAACTTATTGCTTAAGTATTTTCATTACGGTTTTACCGTGACGGTTTAATACTTTAGCCGATCTGTTTGTCTATTTCGTGTCGAAACTATAAAAGTTTCCGATTTGTGTTCTTCAAAAGAAACACACAACCATTACGCGATGCCACATCCGTATAGGTCACGTAATATTCATATCACCTCTAGCCTAGCTAGACATGGGCCCACTTGCTTCACTATGAACTAGGGCTAACAGATCGGTGGCATTTTCACTTTTACCGAGTAAAGGTGTTTAAGCACTTTGCTTAATAAACTAGATTCGTAGACTTTATTTGAATAGAATCAAACAGTCCAAGTACCCACTCTTCGAAAGTGTGGATATACGAGTCTTGTTTGATTGTGTCCCAGACAACAATGCCACAATTAGTTTCTTAACTGATCAAATCAGTTTGAGCTATTTATTTGTCATGTTATATAATTGAGATATTATTTATATTCAAAATATAAATTCTGTTATTCACATCTAATGTGTTTATCTCAATATCATCTTTATATAATAAAACACTTTAGTGTTCTAGAATATAAAGGTACACCCGCAGCGGGTTATACACTGATATAAAGATAATGTTTCTAGTCAAACTAGTTACATTATAACAGTTCCCTAATTAAGTACACACCCGAAGGGCAGTTCCTAAACTTAGGTATCTATAGTTAAAACAGCGACTTTCGTCCCGTTTTCAACCGCAGATTAATCTCATCTGAAGTCAGTATCCTGCTTAAAGCAGATTCTGCACAACAGTACATATTTATGTATCACACTAAGTATTTAAAATCCAATTTCAATACTAGTTGTGAACATAATTATGACAAACATATTTGAAGTAAGAGCCTTGCTCGTCTTCAATTCCTTCTTAGGATATATCCTTTTATCTTCCCAAAAGATTATTATGATTTTGCCTTTGCCAATTTCAACATTTCAGTAGCCTTTGGCCAAGCCTCGGGTTTCTAGAATATTGAAGTAAGGTGTGCCTTGCACTACTTGCCTAATTGCAAACTTTGACTTTGTCTCCTTGAGAATAGTCATTAATTCTCCAAGAATTATTTATTGCAATTTAGTATTTCAAAGATCTAAAATAGATCCATGAAAATCCTTCAATTTCATTATCATCTTTAAGGATCCAATCCTTAATTCTGATTTAGAAATTAAGGAGTCTACTTCGACAAGCTTAATGGATTAAGCGCTAAAGTTATCATTATACGAATATTCCAAATATCATATTCCACTTATTTGCTTAACTCCGGGCTTTAGGCATAATTCATTATTTTATCAAATAAAATAACTTATTAATTTCCAAGACCATCTTGAAATTATCCCAATTTGAAAATTAAAGTCGTTTAAATACATTTTCACCCAGGATTATGTTTTAAACACTAATCTTCCATTTCTATCTTGATTCTAATAGTCCAACTATTTAATCAACGATTTGTGGTACTATTGATTATAATGATTATAATAGTCCAACTATATAATCAAATATAATTTAAATTAATTAACCTCAATTACATTGATTACTATAATCCAATTATAAAATCAACTGTAAACTGAAATTAATTAATTCAAATATATTGATTAATATAATCCAATTATATATAATCAAATATAATACAGTCCAACTGTTAATTAAAACAACAATTTAAATATTAGTCCAACTAACATTTAATCTAACGACGAAATAATTTGAATGAGCGCGTATGGCGAGTAATTGAACGAGTATTGCAAATTCAATTCTTACCTCCCACTATTTTTCGGCGAGCCTCTAACCCTCTGTTGAGTACTCGGGAAACCGTGTTTCCTAGTGGGCTAGGATCCCGTTAAATATCACACAATCTTGACTTTGGCCAACAAATTGTATGATAATTAACTAGGTAGATCTCTAAGATCAATTGGATCCAATCCAATTCCTAGATCCGGTAGGAGGACGTCCAAGTCCGAAACATATATCTTATATATGCCAATACATCCAATGTATTACCTAACCTTTTCCTCTGAATCAACTAAGCCTTGGCTTTGGCACAACAAGCTTAATGATCCCAGTTAAGCGAGACTCATTGACCATGGAAAGCTTCGTAATCAATGTCGATGGACAAGAAGTGGTCTTGACTTTGGCCAACAAACCACAACTTGGACATGACACTGACATGTAACAAAGCCTTCGTGATTCAAACAAATCTTCGACAGACAAAGGCCTTGACTTTGGCCAATAAACCAATGCCGTCTCGGATCTTGAGTGAGAATCACTCAATGGAAGGAAAGACGCTTAATATTATTTGAGGGTTTTTCGCGTGCAAATTGGCAACCAATTTATTATCTTTGTTAAGGTCTCATCATCATACACCCTTAAACATGCATTCTAAACACATAATAAGCGCATATGTAAAATAATAATGATATGCGGATGGATACTTTACATTGATCCTAGATCAAATTTCTCATTTTCTCTCTCCAAATTAGCACTTGTATTTACTTCTACCCGTTACACTACACTTCTAAAGAAACCTCATTTACATTGAGGGGAATAGGTGAGAAGAGAATACAAAGAGTATAGAGGTGATAAGGCTGGACTCGCAGGTCCAATTAATAAATCAAATTTATTAAATTTCAAAATTGTCCCACCCGACTAATATCCATCCGATATACATTATTCATGCATCGCAACCATGTATTCACTCAAGCATGTTATCAATCAATCTAATCCAATTAATTAATCTGATAATTAGTGATCATCCAATGTTCAAACAACGATTTGATTTTGTTCGAGTCAAACTCGTTTTTGCGAATAAGTACTTAAGTACGAATTCTCGAATTAAATTAAACTACATAATTAAATCCAATTTAATATGTATTTAATACTAATCCAGTTATTTAATTCCAAATTAAATCTTACACTTTATTTACGAACCTTACGACTTAAATTCCAAATTTAATCGTTTCGGGTCTCAAAGCCCGATGAATATCCAATATTAATTTAATTAAAGTCTAATGGGCTTTTAATTAATTTCTTAAGGCGTGGATTTTGGTCAATTCGAGTCAAACCGAATAACCAAAATCCAATCCGGGAGTTACCCCATAAGCCTAGAAATAATCTTGGCCCATTAGGCCCAATTAAACTTTAAAGGTCCATTAGTCGCATTTGGGCTTTATGGTAGCGGTTTTGGGCCTAATTGGATCCAACCAATTTTGCCTAAACCCAACTTTGTACAACAAAGCCCAATAAGCCCATTTACAACATAACAAGCCCCAATCCAATTTTAAGCCCAATTAATTAAATCATAAAATCCAATTTCAAAATCTAATTAATTCCAAAGTGTGTATCATGATTAATCACCTAAACCATTATTTCCAAAACACAAATTAGGCTAATTAATCATGCTCAATTTCATCATCACATGTCCAACACATTAAGATTAAAATCAAACTCATTACGTGCTTTACTTTGTTCTTGGCAATAAGGTTAATTACATGTCGATTTGTTCAATCCAATTAAACCGATCGACATCAACACACCCTCATTCGTTTCAAGTCATCCAATGATCAACGAAACAAAATTACCAAGATTTAGGGCATACTCTATTTGGCCAACACATCAAAATTGGGGAAATTTGTTCCAAACAATATTTAATCAAATTGAACCACCAATCTTCAATTAAACATGTATTAAGCATACTTAATCATCCAATTTCATAATTGCATGCTCAATTTCATTTTACCCAATTTCAAGCTTTATGACATACTTTCAAAATTGGGAAATTTATCCAAACAATATTAATCAAATTGATCCAACCAATCATCAATTAAACATGTATTAAGCACTTAATCATCCAATTTCATAATTGCATGCTCAAACAATTTACCCAATTTCAAGTTTCATGACATACTTGGCAATTTGGGGATTTTACGTCCGAATCGAATTCAATCCAATTGATTCCGTAATCGTCGTTAATCATATCCCGAATGATTTCCAACACTTCCAATTGTCAAAAATCAAAAATCCCAAGACATAAAGAACATCACATTTCGGCCAAGGAGGAATTGGGGGAAAGATGATCCAATCAAATTTCTTCAAATTGACCCAATCAATCTTCAATTCAAACACAATTAAGCATACAAATCCATCCAATTTAATTTATCATGCTCAAAATCAAGTTTGCCCAAATTTTATCCCAAATTTTTCATGCTTTTAACCTAAGCTCTTGATGCCATTGTTGGAGTTTTTCAAGGTCCCAAGATCAAAACTCAAGCATGAATCATTGTGAATACAACGACGGAAGTGCGGAATACTTACATCGAGCGGTTGAGCGACGATTTGGGCAACAAAAAATCGAATTCTGCTCACTTTTCAAAGGCAGTGGGCTGCTGTGAATAGTGAATTTTGCCCAACATCTTCAAGATTTGAAGCTCCAAGCTTCATCGTAGTGATTCCCGGCTCATGGGTATCCTCCCTATCACCTTGGCATTGATCTCGGAGTGTGCTAGCACTCTTTTTTGCCACAAAACGCACTTGCTTCCCTCTATTTTCTTTGTTAATTCGGCAGTCCACTGCCTCACAAAAACAAGAAAAACGTGAGTGAAGAGAGGAAGAAGAAGAGGAGAGAGAGGAGGGAAAATTGTTGAAGTGTGCATTTCGTTTTTGGTGTTGTGTTTTTGTATCTAATACACTTGAATTTCATTTGAAATTCATTTCAAACACATTTGGGTTTAATTCCCAACCACACACATCACCTTTATCAAGTCACATCACTCACATCACTTTATTAATCCAATCAATTATCACATCAATCAATCAATCCAATCAATTGTCACATCACTCAAAGTGACATGATTTGACGCTTGATGTGACGCTAGATGCGACTAGCGACTTGACGCTTGATTTGACGTGCCGCACTCGAATTCCAAATACGAATACGCTCGTAAATAATCTCGGGCTCGGGTTCGCTAATTCCAAATTAACGAATTTTCCGTTGCGTCGTAATTAAATGATTACGCCAAGCGAAATCACTATTCACATTGCTAACGAATTAATTCTAAATTAATTCGTTTGCCCGAATTAAAATATAATTTTAATTCCGCGTCGAAATCCAATTTCGATTAATATATCAAATATATTAATTCCTCGATTAATTCCAAATTAATGTTCTCTCTCTTTAATCGACATTTTATCCTAGATAAAATATCTCCGTAATTAATCCCAGATTAATTTTCTCTCTCATCTCATTAATTTAATCCCAGATTAATTAAAGTGCGAGTCATACGTCATCGGTCGTTGGACTATCCGAACACGTAAGTACCAAGTACTATGTTTTACCGATTTACAAGACAAGGTTGGCTTCTAGCAAAGCACCATGCCTACCAATTCTCCGGAAATATCCTTACAGGAATAAGGATCTATATCAAGCGTAGTATACCGTAGTATTGCGTATTTCTGTCCAGTATCGAATGATCACATGCAAGGCCTAGGGCTGGTAGAGTGTCTGCCCCGTACGAAGCATATATCGGATAACAAGCAACTAGTCTCTTTAAAATCGGATAATCATGACCAAGTCATATTATCCCGACAGTTGCAACCTTATATAGAGAACGAGTTCTGTATCCCTGCGTGATCATCAACTCCATATGACTGGAGTGACACTTCCATCTTGACATCACACCCAACACACTACGATTCTCAATATACCCAGTATTGGCGTACACAGAACCGGTTAAAGCCATGGACGACTGCAACCAAAGTATATTGATTGTCACAAGTATTAGCGGTGCAAGTCTCAGGTTAAAACCAAATACACCTACCCTGATTTCGGACTTCCATAGACACGTAGTCATACTACCAATGGAATTCGAGGGGGTCTAATCCAGAGCGAAGCTGTTTCCCGTACCATCGGTGAAACACAACCCTATTACACTTGCATGAGTATCCAATACCCAAATATATGAGAACTATGTCGTTGTGCTCTCACAACACGCACAAGTGTAATACTAGTCTTTTACGCATTCATCGATGTCCAATGTCGATAATGCTCTGACTAGGGATGTTTAATGATTTATCCTTCATGGACTGATATTGTCTCATATCATTCTCCGTCCAGGACCAAATCATAGGGACCTCTTATCATTTATATATCTAGGTGATCTAATCACAAATGATACGAGTGCAATCTCCTATGTCACATAGTTAATTTGTACAACAACACCGTGATCTGTACAAATAGTGACGCTATGGGTCATAATTGTCCAACAGCAATAATAAACTAATATATTGAGGTTTGGGGATCCATCTTGATATTTCATCATATAAAAATAATTTACTTTTAAACACATCAATTGTTCTTTATTTCTCAATTACTTTATTCATAATTAAGTTAGAAATTAACTTAAATAATAAAATAAATTATGAGGATTCAAATAAAAATATGTACCCAATCCGTATAGATCCACAATGACATATTTAAGGACTGTTTAAAGAGAATCAAGACTCCCACATAAACAGAAAATATAAATTAATAAACCTACACATAAATTATGGGCTTCAAGTATTATCTTTGCGAATCAATATGGATCCACGATGATAGATTTATGGACAGTTTACAGAGAATATAATCTTCACAATGAGAAAAGTACATAAATTAAATAATTAATATATAAAACTTATAAGGTTCAAATATTATCTGTGTCAATCAAATAGAGATCCATGATGACATATTTAATGCGTATATAGAGAGTCAAGATTCCTATATAACAATAAATCATAAAAATATAATAAAAATTAATAATAAATTATGAGGTTCAAGTATTCTATTGTGACACTCAATATGAATCCCTCAAGACATCTTTAAGGACTGTCGACAGAGAGTTAAGACTCTCACATAAATGAAAAATACAAATATAATATTAATGGGAAATAATACAATTCGTATTATAATATAAGTGAAAATTATTTATATTTTTATACCAATACCTTCATTCTTTTGGCCCGTTGGATGAAAAAATAGTTAATTATGATTGAATAAAACACATATTATTTTTTTTAATTAAAGAAAGAGAAATTACAACAAGCAACATACAAGAGTTGAGACTTTATAAATTCTTAAAGAAAGATGTAACACTCCAATTACCGTGACATGTACCGACGATCGTAATCCATGTGAGTGATGTATTATTTAACATAAATCATACATGAGTGCGTTTTTTACTGCTAAAATATTGTTTGAAAGTCCGATAAAAGTTTACGATTGCAGCGCACATTACTCTTCAGTCACTATCAGATAACTTTCGGTATTTTGGCCATAACTTGTGCTATCGATGTCTAATTTCAGTAATCTTCATATGGTAAAAAAATATAAGATGAAGATTTACAACATTCATGTTGAATATATTTTCAAATTCAGAGCAGAACTAAGTCAACAATATGTATTTTCAGGACTGCACCGTGTAGTTACGAATTTACTATTCATTTAACATATGTTAAATAATTTATTATTATTTTATTATCTACAACTCTGCACCCACTATATAAACAGCTCTCAGCCACTATTTATTTATCTTCTAAAATCCTCATCCACGATTTCTCTAGAATTTTAAGACACAAATTTAAGCTTCACATTTGTAGACGTTGGATTTCGCCTTCAGTCCACAATTAAGAATTTGTATGATAGGGCACTAGCGATCCTTTAAAATAAAGGTAGAGTGAGCGGAGAGTTTTCTACCCACCGGTTTAGTGGATACTGTAGACACTCTGATTGTCAAGTCAGTGATGAAGACGAGGAGAAAGTAAGGGGAGAGCAAGGTTTGAGGTTACCTTGACTTTCGTAGACTGCCGTGATGGCAGAGGGCAGATGTTGAAGGAAGGCAATGATATATACTTACAGCTCAAGTGTTAGAACTCAAGCATGCGTAAATATTTAGATTCGTATCCTTTTATAGGCTAAACAAATAGCCTTTACGTTGGATTATGTGTTATATTTATGGTGTTGGGCCATATCATGTTAGATGTCTAATTAGGTGGAGGATAATACATTTGTTGAAGAATAAGTGGGGTGATATGAAATGACATTTATAGGGTAAGTTTGTTGGATATGTTAGTGTCTCTAAAGACTTACCAATGATCCTAAACATGATTCTAGTGTGAATAATTCAAGAAAGTTTACGGAAAAAACTTACATTGATTGGATGAGATTCAAAACTTTTTTTTGTTATAGAAGAAGCTCCAAGCTTTTTGAATTCCAAACTCATGGGTGAGTTTCCCTATCACCTTCTTTTGACTCCCAACGTGCTAGCAATGGTGAATTTTGCAAAAAAATTCAGGAGAAGAGGTAGTAGATTCGGCCAAGAGAGAGGGAGAGGATGAGTGAATAATTCCAAACTTAATTCATACGTCATTTATTGACTTTGTGTTGTGTGTTTAAATAATCCTATCACGATTGCCAACTACCATCATCACAATTTGACAAGTGATGTGAGTTGTGGGTCCCACCCAATTTGGAATTCAAAATTCAAGTTGGATTACATAACACACTTGGCCCGGTTCGTTTAATTCTACTAAATGAATTTTCCGTCGCTAAATAATTAAATCCAATTTAATTAAATAATAATGCCTCGCAAAATTATTACGAAAGGCGCTTACGAATTAATTCCAAATTAATTTGTTCGCATGAATTAAAATCTAATTTTAATTCCGTATTGAAATCCAATTTCAATTAATATATCCGATATATTATTTAGCCCAAATAAATAAATTAAATAGTAAAATCTAATTTAGCTATTAAATTTACTTTGCCGATTAATTCCAAATTAACCGCGTTCTCTCTTCTAGACGAATTTAATCCCAGATAATTTCTTGACGCACTTAATCCCAGATTAATTTTCGATCTTATAACTAATCCCAGATTAATTCTTACCGTAAAATAATCCCAGATTGATTTTCTCCCTCATAATTAATCCCAGATTAATTCTGTTTGAGTCAAATATCATCGGTGAATCTTTGGGAAGCAACCCAAGAGATCCCTGTATATGTTGGCAGTAAATATGGTTATCGGACTATCCGAACACGTGCGTACCCAATACCACATTCTTACCGATTTACAAGACATGGTTGGCTTCTAGCAAAGCATCGTGCCTACCTAATCTCCAGCTCCAGAAATATTACGAGGAATATATAATCTTTATCAGATGTAGTATACTATGTATTGCATATTACGATCTAGTATCGGATGTCACATAATAGGCCTAGGACTGGATTGTGTCTGCCCCGTACGAAGCATATATCGAATCACTAGCAACTAGTCTCTCTAATCGGATAATCAAGACCTAGTCATACTATCCCGATAGCTACATCATTTAAAAGTACTAGTTTCATATCCCTACGTGATCATCTTCTCCATATGACTGAAGTGATACTTCCATCTTGACATCACACCCAATATACTACGATTCTCAGTAAACCCAGAAGAGGCATACACAGAACCTGTTAAAGCTCCGGACGACCCAAACCAAATCGTATTGATTGTCGCAAGTATTAGCGATGTAAGTCTCAAGTTAAGACCACATACACCTACCCTGATTCGGATTCCCATAGACACATAGTAATACTACCAATGGGATTTCGAAGGGTCTATCTAGAGCGAAGCTGTTCCCGGTCCAACGGCTAACAGAACCTCCTATCACACTTGCATAAGTATCAAATACTTAAATACATGAGAATTATGTCGTTAAGCTTCCATAACACGCACAAGTGTAATACTAGTCTATTCCGTACTATCGATGTCTAGTCTCGATAATACTACGACTAGGGATATTTAATGATTAAACCGTTCGTGGATTGATACTGTCTCATATCTTATTAATCCGTAATAATCATTTGGAATTTTATCATTTATATATCCAAGTAATCCAATTACAAAATGATAAAAGAGCAATTTCCTTTGTCACATAATTAATTTGTACAAAGAACACCATGTCTTTTACAAACAGTGATGCTATTGGTCATAATTATCCAACAATCCCCCACTTGGCCTATAGCCAATCACTCAAGTGTCCAACACCTGAACTATGTACGGGTCGCCCATGCTTAAGCTGAGATATCACTTTCATCAGTGGATATGAAATGTTATCATCTGAAATGATCTTTTAGATCTTCACATTGCCACGATGTGTGATCTCACGAATCAGATGAAACTGTCGAAGTACATACTTGGATCATTGATGAGACCATAATTCTTTAGCCTGTGTTGTAGCCCAGCTCAGCTACTAACAAAACTACTCATAATCCAATTAGGAATTTAAAGATCCAAAATGCTTCTTCTGCTGCCTCAGCCGCAGC
Source organism: Zanthoxylum bungeanum (assembly GCA_019454045.1). NCBI lineage: Eukaryota > Viridiplantae > Streptophyta > Magnoliopsida > Sapindales > Rutaceae > Zanthoxylum > Zanthoxylum bungeanum. Next base: position 16,070 of record SKCR01030190.1, read on the forward strand.
AATATAATCTGCTTTTATTGTTGAATCAGCAACAGTATGTTGCCTGGAAGATTTCCAGCTCACTGTTCCGTTGTTCAAAGAAAATATGTACCTTTATTGCGACTTATAGCCATCATTATCGGTTTTGAAACTTGCAACGGTGAACCCAGTCACCTCAGGTTCTCATTCTCTATGGTTTAAGAAAGTATCCTTAGTTCCTCTAAGATACTCAAGGATGTTCTTAACATCAATTCAGTGACTATCACCTGGATCGGCCTGATAGTGATTTTAGATGCTCAAAGCTTATGAGACATCAGGTCGCGTAGATGTTTATCACCGTACGAGCTCTTGGAGAGCGCTGATAACTTTTAGATCTATCCTAGTAGATCCTTATTCCTAGAATAAAAGTTGCCTCTCCAAGTTATTCATGGAGAGTTTTAATGAAAGCCAAGCTTTCATCGATTGTAGTATGGGAATGTCATTGTTAAAAAGCAATACATCACTAACGTTCTTATATACACAAGAATCATTAACTTTTTGAATGAATCCATATTTCAATATGATCTCATCAAAACGTTGGTTCTAAGAACGCAATGCTTGCCTCAATCCATAAATAGATTGATTTAACTTGCAAGCTTTATTTGCATGTTTTGGCATGATAAAACCGTCAGGCTGTTATATATAAACATCCTCTAAAAAGTTTCCGTTAAGGAAAGCAGTTTTGATGTCCATCTGCCATATTTCATAATCGAAATATACAGCAATAGCAAGCATTATCTGAATGTATTTAATAATGGCAACGGGTAAAAGGTTTCGTCGTAATCAACACCATGTTGATGACAATACCCTTTTACTACAAGCCTAGCTTTGTACGTTTGTACATTGCCATCCATGTCTGTCTTCACCATGAAGATCCATTTGCTACCAATAGGCACAATGCCTTCTGGTACATCAACCACTGTTCAAACTTGGTTGGTGTACATGGAATCCATTTTGGACTTCATGGAACCTTGCCATAAATCGGAATCGACACCTTGTATTATTTCCTCATACGTAGCCAGTTCGTTTTCCTCAATAAGATTGATATCTATATGAGTTGAGATCAGAAACCCATACCTCTAAGGTTATTTTCTGTCTCTCTCCGACCTAAGTGATTCTTGTGTATTAGAAGATTATGGAATAGTCTCATCCCTGATGAACTGTTCATGTTCCGTGAGGGGATCAGTGCCAGGAATAATATTACTCTGATTTTCATCGAGTTCTACTTTCTTCCCACTTACCACTGTATTTAGGAATTCCTCTTAGGGAAACCGCATGGAGAGCAAAAATATCTTTGTTCTCTTGTGAGTTATGGAAATAATATCCTTTGGTTTCCCTAGGATAACCAATTAAAAATAGGCACTTATCCGATTTGGGTTCTAGTTTGGCACCATCCAAATGTTTAATGTATGCACAGCATTCCCAAATCTTCAGAAATGAGAAACCTGGTTTCTTTCCCGTCAATATTTCATAGGAGTCTGTCCAAAAGACTTTACGGAACCTTATTCAAAATAATTATTTCACTGTTCAATGCGTATCCTCTAGAAGGAAATTAGTAGTTCAGTACGACTCATTATTTACCTTACTATGTCCAACAAAGTTCAGTTTCTCATTTCGGACACACCACTCAATTAAGGTGTTCCGGAAGGAGTCTACTGTAAAAAAATACCATACTTTTTCAAGTAATCGAGAAACTCATTGCTTAAGTATTCTCCACCACGGTCCGACCATAATATTTTAATACTTTTACCTGTCTGTTTTTCTACTTCGTGTCGAAACTCTTTGAATTTCTCAAAGGTTTTAGACTTATGTCTCATAAGATACACATAACCAAATCATACGTCATCGGTGAATCTTCGGGAAGTGACCCAAGAGATCCCTAGATATGTTGGCAGTAAATCCGGTCGTCGGACTATCCGAACACGTACGTACCTCGTACTATTTTTTTACCGATTTACGAGACATGGTTGGCTTCTAGCAAAGCGCCGTGCCAACCCAATTCTCCAGAAATATTCTTAATAGAATATATAATCTGTGTCAGGCATAGTATACGTAGTATTGCGTATAGCGATCCAATATCGGATGTCACATGCTAGGCTTGGGGCTGGAATAGTGTCTGCCCCATACGAAGCATATATCGGATCACAAGCAACTAGTCTCTTTAATCGGATAATCCTGACCTTGTCATATTATTCCGATGGTTGCAACACATTAGAGCACCAGTCCTGTATCCCTGTGTGATCATCATATGACTGAAGTGATACTTTCGTCTTGACATCACATCCAATACACTACGATTCTCAATAAACCCAGAAGAGGCGTACACAGAACCTGTTAAAGTCCCGGACGATCAAAACTAAAGTGTACTGATTGTCGCAAGTACTAACGATGTAAGTCTCAGGTTAAGACCATATACACCTACCCTGATGCGGATTCCCATAGACACATAGTCCAACTACCAATGGGATTCTGCGGGGTCTATCCAGAGCGTAGCTGTTTCCGTACCATCGGTAAACACAACCTCCTATCACACTTGCATAAGTGTCCAATACTTAAATATATGAGAACTATACTGTTACGCTTCCATAACATGCACATGTGCAATACTAGTCTATTTCGCATTATCGATGTCCAATCTCGATAATACTACGACTAGGATGTTTAATGATTAAACCGTTATAGATTGAAAGTGTCTCATATCTTATCAATCCGGAACTAATCACAAGGACTTTCATCATTTATATATCCAAGTAAATAAATTACAAAATGATAAAATACAATTTCCATTGTCACATAGTTAATTTGTACAAAAATCATAAAGTCTTTTACAAATAGTGACGCTATGGGTCATAGTTGTCCAAAAATCTCCCACTTGGCCTATAGCCAGTCACTCAAATATCTAACACATGAACTATGTACATGTCGCTCAAACTTTTGCTGAGGAATAGCTTTCGTCAGTGGATCTACAATGTTGTCCTCTGATGCGACCTTCTCGATCTTCATATCGCCACTATGTGTGATCTCACGAATCAGATGGAAACATCAAAGAACATGCTTGGATCGTTGATGAGACCGCGGTTCCTTAGCCTATGCTATAGCCCCGTTATTATCACAATACAATGGAATAGGCTCAGCTGCTAACGGAACTACTCCTAATCCAATTAGGAATTTTCGAATCCAAACTGCCTCTTTTGCTGCTTCAGCTGCAGCAATATACTCCGCTTCTGTTGTTGAATCGGCAACAGTCTCTTGTTTGGAAGATTTCCAGCTTACTGCTCCGTTGTTCAAACAAAATATATACCCGGATTGCGACTTGCAGTCGTCTTTGTTGGTTTGGAAACTTGCATCGGTATACCCAATTACCTCAAGTTCTCCATCTCCATAGATTAAGAAAGCATCCCTAGTTCGTCTAAGATACTTAAGGATATTCTTAACTGCCATCCAGTGACATTCACCTGGATCGGCCTGATTGCGACTACAAATGCTCAAAGCATAGGAGACATCAGGTCGCGTACATATCATGGCATACATGATCGATCCGACTGCCGAGGCGAACTGTATCCAACTCATGCTGTCTCTCTCATCTTGAGTTTTAGGACACATGTCCTTAGATAGAGTGACGCCATGTGACACTGGTAACAGTCCCCTCTTGGACTGATCCATGTTGAATCTCTTCAATACTTTGTCAATGTTCGTGCTTTGGGAGAGTCCAAGCAGCTTTCTAGATCTATCCCGGTAGATCTTTATTCCTAGCATAAAGGCTGCTTCTCCCAGATCTTTCATGGATAATTTTAATGAAAGCCAAGCTTTCACCGACGTTAACATGGGAAGTTCATTGCCAATAAGCAATACAACATCAACGTAAAGGACAATGAATGTTAATGCGTTCCCACTAACCTTCTTATATACACAAGGATCATCCTCGCTTTGAATGAAATCATATTCTTTTATGATCTCATCAAAACGTTTGTTCCAAGAACGCGATGCTTGTTTCAATCCATAAATGGATTGATTTAACTTACAAACCTTATTTGCAAGTCTTGGCATGACAAAACCGTCAGGCTGTTGCATATAAACATCCTCCAAAATATTTCCGTTAAGGAAAGTGGTTTTGACGTCCATCTGTCATATCTTGTAATCGAAATATGTAGTAATAGCAAGCATTATCCGAATCGATTTAATCATGGTAACGGGTGAAAAAGTTTCATCGTAATCGACACCATGTCGTTGACGATACCTTTCACTATAAGCCTAGCTTTGTATGTTTGTACGTTGCCATCCATGTTGGTCTTCTTCTTAAAGACCCATTTGCAACCAATAGGCTTTACGCCTTCTGGTGCATCAACCAGTGTCCAAACTTGATTGGTATACATGGAATCCATTTCGGCCTTCATGGCTTCTTGCCATAAAGCGGAATCGATATCTTGTATCGTTTCCTCATACGTAGCTGGCTCGTTATCCTCAATAAGATTAATATCCACATGAGGTGAGATCAGAAACCCATACCTTTCAGGTTGTTTTTTGACTCTCTCCGACCTATGCGGTCCTTGTGTAATCGAAGATTGTGGTACAGTCTCATCCCTGATGGACTGTTAATGTTCCGTTAAGGATTATGTGCCGAAAACAGCATCACTCTGATTTTCATCGAGTTCTACTTCCTCCTACTTACCACTGTATATATGAATTCCTTCTCAAGAAAAACCGCATGTAGAGCAACAAATACTTTGTTCTCTTTTGGGTGATAGAAGTAATATTCTTTGGTTTCCCTAGGATATCCTACGAATAGACATTTATCCAATCTGGGTTCAAGTTTGGTACCTTCCAAACGTTTAACGTATGCCCAGCAACCCCAAATCTTCAGAAATGAGAAACCCGATTTCTTTCTTGTCCATATCTCATACGGAGTCCGTTGAACAGACTTTGACTGAACCTTATTCAAAATAAGTATTGCACTGTTTAATGCATATCCCTAGAAGGAAATATGTAGCTCTGTGCGACTCATCATAGACCTTACCATGTCTAACAAATTTCGGTTTCTCCGTTCGGACACACCGTTTACTACATCAATCTTATTGGTGATCAGGCAACAATAAGCATTAAGCTTAAGATCCAATAAACAAACTAAAGTATTACCCATAATATAATTAAATCAATTATTAAACATATAAATATTATGCTACATTATTTCCCTAGAATAAATAGAAAATGTTGTGGTTAGGGGATCCACATTTAATATTTCAAACCTAGGAATCTCACTTATTATAATATGAAATTTGTCAGTATTATCCAATTAAGTCAAACTAGCCATAAAGGTAGTGTCATTACTTGTCCATAAATCAGCCATATAGGAGGTAATCATATGTCACCTGAAGACCGACCATATAAGTGATGTCATATTATGTTACATAAATAAAATCAGCCATTAAGGCGGTATTAACTTTTAATCCATGTGATTAGATTAAAATTTCCATATTATAAATTAAGTGAGATTGACTACAAAATCATATTAAATGTTTCACCCGTCCCCCAGCGGAAATTAAGTATGAAATATAAAATATAAATAAAATAAATAAATTATTATTAAAACTAGAAATAAAAGTATATAATTAAAAGTACAAAAAAATAAACACATAAGATACAGTCCTCAGATTCTTATTCACAACCTTTTGGAAAATATGAAAATTATTAATGAAATCGAATTCTATTCATAGGCAAAAAAACCGTCTACGCGTCGCAACGCATATGGCCTTGCGCGTCACGACGCGATGAGCTATCAACGCGTTCATCTGATATCTTGACACGTGTCCATGGAGTGCCGTATTTTGCGATGCGTGAACAGTTAATGTCGGTAGGCTCATAATAAAGTGCAAGAATGAGATGATCAAGTTTTAGGAATCATTCTAAGAACTTTGACATATGGAAAAAAAAATAGAGATGAATATATTATTGCAGATATGACTGGAAGATTTACTGAAATAATTAATCATGTTAACATTTTTATTACTTTACCAGGAGAGTTGGACACTTTGGAAGAAATATGCATAGTTGCATCATGGGCGAATTTAAACATTCACCGAAAGCCTATTGGACTACTAAATGTAGATCATTTTTTCGATTGTCTTTTATTATTTCTTAGACTTGGGATTTCGAAACAAGTAAAAAATATCATCATTACTACAAGAAAATTCGATGAATTAATCAACCATCTGTTAGCCTATGAACCAAGAGTCGACCAAATTATTTCCAAGTTGGACTGGTTAAATAACAATCATGGCAAAGAGCGTAGAATGGACTTGAATATTAATCTATAACTTTTTTTTCTTTTAAATAATTTTGATGTAGATTCAATTGAAAATTACATGCTAACCAGGTGATGTCTTCTAAACTCTAATTCTTCTTATTTAGGAATTGGGGATAGTATCTCAATTTGGTTGGGGAAAGGAAATTTGATTAAAAAAATTAATTTTGTGATTTTTTAAATGTTTTTGTTTTTTGTGTTGTTTTCTTTAAAATAAATTATTATTTTTTTGTAATTTTTTTTTAAAAATTGTTATTATTGTTTTTTTGTATTTCAAAAAAAAAAAAAAACTACACACAAACCAACAACAAAATTTTTTAAATAACCATGTGGAATTATTGTTTAGAGATGGTAGTGTAAGGAATTTTCACTCCTGAGATGCATCTCTGTTTGTTTCGTAACAAGTTATTTTTATTCATTTCTTTTTGAATCATTCAAAATTGAGAATTCTACATAATATTGATTAAATTTAATTTACATATACTCATTTGATCGGTATTATCAACATACATGGTGGTTTATTGGAGGTAGCACCTAAGGGCAGTGGAATTTGTGTTCTTATATTCAAGAAAAAAAATAACCATGGTTTTACTTAGTAACTGGACATCTTGCCTCAGCAAGCAGTGATTGTTCGCATAAAATGGTAGAGCTTGAGTTGGTTTTAAAATGATAATAATCAAGCTTTTTCTTAGTAATCGGTCATCTTGCCTCAACAAGTAGTGATTGTTCGCGTAAAATAGTAGAGTGTGAGTATTTTTTTTTAAAAAAAATGAACAAGTTCGATTTTGTAACCTCTCTAACTCGAACAATTAAGTCTGTAAGGGTATTTTAACACAAGCCCCAATTGGTATGGGAGTCACTGGTCCCAAGCTCGTTTCGTGGATTATTGACAAATCTTAAGGAAATCAGGTATTTTTTCCTTTTGACATCCAGATCTGAGCAATTAAGTTTGTAATGATGTCTTAACACCTAGTGCCATAAGGCCAACTGGTTTGGAAGTCACCGACCAAAACTCGTTACAAGGATTAAGGAGACGTTATTTAAAATAAAATCTCTCTCTCTTCTCTCTCTCTATATATATATAGACACACTCACACACACATATTTATAAATAAATTACCATTGCTAAAAATGTGTGAACTGTGAGATAACTTTATGGAAAAACTATTACTTTTTTCAACAAAACCTGAGAATATTATGGGCTCAATGAATTGATTAATACTTTATCTCTTGTGTGTATGAATGAAGGTTAAAAAGTATAGGGAGATTTTCTTATTTGACAAATTAAACAAAAAGAAAACAATTACTAACTTAGATAAGAATCTGTCTTTTAAGTTTTTCACTTAAATTATTACGAACTAGTTATAAATTGGTTGTGGGGTGTGATGAAAATTAAGAAATATATATTTAATAAAAGATAAATTAATCATTTTATACTTGTAACTTAAATTAATCTTTTTATACTTGTAGCTTCATTAATCCCTTTAACATAGCACATTTGTAAAATAATAATTAAATTTATGTTTTATTTATATTTATTGCGATTTTATTTCTTGTGTAGGAAAAATAATATTTTGGATTCTTAACTGGAAAATTGAAATGAAATCTGGATTTCAAAATCCCAGAAGCCCAAGCAAGCATGAAAATTGAGTTCTAATAAGATATAAAAAGATTGATCTTGTTTGATTCGTTGTTGGATAAGCTCATTGTAGAACTAGCCACACAAGATAATATTCATTAAAAAAATATATAATAAAAAAAAATTTGCAAAAGGACAAACCACCGCATGCAAAAGTCATGTAACTTGCAAAAGTTACGACTTGTGACATTGAAAGAGAGGTGTTGGGCACCTATAAATATAAGTGCTCATTTCTCAGCTTTCTCCATTTTCTCTCTTGAGAATTTGTGGAGTCTCAGCACTTTTGTGTTTTATTTTTCTAATCTTTGTTACAATTCCTTTTAATTTTATTAATAAAATTATGTGTATTTTTAATCAAATCATTATTAGTTAATTTATATCCAACTGGGGAAAAATGGTGAAGCTTTTAGTATAAAAATATAAATAATTTTTTTCTTTTGTTATAAATATAGATTGTGTTATTTCCCATTTAATATTTGTATTTTTATTATTTCTTTTTTATATGGGAGTCTTGCCTCTCTGTAGATAGTCATTGGATCTACTGTGTAGATCCATATCGACTGACACATACAATACTTGAATCCCATAATTTATTTTATTTTATATTGATTTACTATTTATATTTATTGTATATGGTGGAGTTTTGACTCTCTTTAGACATTTGATGGATCTGCTGTTGTAGATCTATATTGACTGGTATAAATTCTACTCGATCCTCATAATTTATTTTATTCTCTATTTAATTTCTGTACTTTTCTCATATATTATGGGAGTTTTGACTCTCACTAGACAGTCATTAAATCTATCATCGTGGATCCATATTGACTGGCATGTATTTGTTGGGATGTATGCCCTAGAACTACATGTGATGTGAACGAATTTATATGTATTGAAATAAAATAATACATTATTCATTTATCAAAATGTTTGTTTGATTTTCACATATTATAAATTATCTTGATTATCCTAGATTACTTTTGTTCCTTCAGACTTAGTGTATGAGTGTCATACACAAGAGGAATTAAGTCTGAAGTTAGTAATCTTAACAGTCCATAGAGAGCAAACAATACAGGTATTTTTTGTGGTTTATCTATAGTTGTGGTCCATTCTATATTTATGTGGTGACCTTGATCCAGGATCGTCCATGAAGAGACATGAGAATGAAAGCACCTTGTATGATATGATCATATAGGACTGGACCCAGATGAAAATGACTTTCTTATAATATCCGTTAAGCAAAGAACATCATTTCGATCTACTAGATGGTCATATATGGATTGATCTTAATCCTGAGTGTACTACGAACTCTTGCATTGCAGGCTATGTCCTTTGATTTACAAAGGTGAGGTTGGTGTAGCATTCCCGACCAATAGCTACGTACTTTGGGGCATGGTCTGTTGTGTAGCTGGGAATATTTTACATAGATATGGAGTTCACTCCTTCTTACGAGAAGTAGAGGAGTGTCTTTCTTAAGGTTGATTCGATACTTGAACGGTTTGAGCGCTCAAGTCTTTCTAATACGAAGAGAAAGATTAAAATTCATAATGGTGATGAATAAATCATTCATAAGAGAATCAATGGTACTTGAGGTAAAAATAATTAGAGGGGTATAACAAATATTATGACCCGGCTCTAATTTTGAGATACTCGTGAAAGGTCAATTCATATGTAGTGACTATATTGATGGACATCGATTTGGTTCGGCTTAATATATCATATGCGGTAACGAGAGAGAAACTTCGGGTTTTTAGTGGAATAACCTAGAGTTAATAATTTAGAATATTTAATTAAGAGCTTAATTAATATTTCAAGATTATTGGACCTCAGAACCGTAGGTCTATTTGGTCCTCGTGCTAGCTCGATATACTATAGCTGTAACATCCCAGGTTTTCGAGACGGTTCTAGAAGATACCCGGACTGACGTTATAGTCTCGGAGCATGATGATAATGAAGAATAAGAGTTTAAGTGATGTTATATGGGTTGTATTATTATTTTTGTGAATATTTGTTGCGTTGAAAAACGCGTGGGATCAAAAGTCAGTTACGTAATTTTCGTAAAACGTGTAAAGTTTACAATTTTGGTCATAGAAATTACTAACGAACTCCGATCGAGTTAATTCTCAAACCATCGGACTCGTTTTTCGGAGATGAAGAACTTTCGTGTTGAAACTGTTCGAGAATCGCATCAGAAGGGCTAAAAAAATGTGAAATTCCAGAAAGTTCCATGATAGGGGCCAAACAGTAAATTCACGGGGGCCTTTTTTATATTTTCCAGAGAACTATATAAGCCTCAAGGTTTTCATATGATGCAGAAAAGGCAAAACCCAACGAAAACCCCTAAAACGACCCCCATCTCTAAAAAATTCGAACTCTTGTCTCCTCCTTGCGCCGGCCACATTCCGGCCACCGTCGGCCGGCATACCACCACCAAATTGACCAACAGCCCGTCCCCAACCTTTTGCTGTCGGCGGCCGGCCAAAGGACGCTGGAATCCGGCGTAATCACGTGAAGAAAGTCGCGGTGATGGGTTTCCTGATCCCGGCTCGTCGGTTCGTTTCACAGCCTGAGCCACCTACCAAATTGAAGCCCTTGGAGAGTACTACGAGTCTGCGGAGCCGGATTTACCGAATAGCGGCCGAAAGCATGTGAATCGAGGAAGAAAGCCGCAGTGAATAGTAAACCCATGATGAATAATAGCTCCGATCGAAATGCCAATTGCACCAGCGCATTCGTATGGTCGATGAGAGTCCGAATATGGCCTCGAAATTTCGGTACGACCTCCGTTTAGAATTTCATGTTTTAAAGTATATCGATTTAGTTTCGGATGATTTCAGTAATTCCGTAGTTTAGCGAATTGCCATGATTCGAATTGAATATAATATTATATGTTAAAACGATAAATATGGTAGAATCCGGGGAGAATCGGATGAGATATGATCGATCCAGTAGAATTAGCGAGTTTTCGATAAAACGGAGTTTCTCGCGCGACCGAGCGTAGTTGACCGTAATCATGAAGATAGTATAAATATGATATTGCAAGGGTAATTGAGTAATTCTTGATTAGTTCGAAGGGTTCGAGACCCTTTCGTAGCATTTGCGGAAACCTTTCCTCAAGATTTTCTGCAAACGCGTAAAACGAGAATCTAGGCAATCCGGCTCGTTGGAATAGTATAAAAAGATATGTATTAGAGTAGTGAAGTTTGTACCGTATTATCGGAGATGATTCGGGTGTTCCGGGGAAGCCCGTAGTTATAATAGATAAGCTGGAAGCTCCGAAAATAGCGGTACTAACCTTGTGTTATTACTTGTTTGACAGATCAGACCGGGATTAGGAGCGTCCGCCTCGCCAGGTAGGTAACTCATGCGATGAATACCCGTGTTACGTGTTTTGTTTCAACTGTAGATAGTAAAGAAATGATATAAGTATAGTTATAGTCATACAGTAGAGTATGTGTAGATATATAATAATGTAAGTAAGACCCGACTAAGCTTAAGTTTGAAAGTATAAGAATAATAAGTATATGAATATAAAATATTGAGACTTGGGTTGTGGGGTTGTAGAAAATTACACCCTATGGAATGAGATTAAAGTTTAGAAGATAATAAATTATAAAGAATCAAGTATATGAGCATGATCATATGTTTCGACCATTGTGATGAATAGTGTACGAATACTATAGCCTATATATTAAACTAAATGAGTTGAAAGAAAATGAAAATACTGTGTATGTGTATAGGGTAATGTAGCATCAGAGTTTTGAATGAGATTACAAGTATAAGTATAGGATTAGTAAGATAGTATGAAAAAGTATATGCATATGTTCATTTGTGGTAGTGTAGACGTATGATAAATCATATATGTTTTGGTGTAAACATGCATATTGATGATAGTATGAGCCTATAGATCATAAGGTCATTAGAGATGGAAGCATGTAAGATTAGAATTCACACATCATTAAATTATGAGTATGCATGAGTATGTGTATGTGCATATACGACATTATAAGAAAGCATGGTAAGGTAGAAAAGATCATGAGAAAACATCTGCATGTGTGTGTGTGTTAAAGTTTTCAGCCGTCGAGCAAAAGATGAAAATGTTTTCAAAGGTTTCAAAGAAACGTTTTAAATTTTTGAAAGATATATATTTCAAAAAGGTTTCCTTTCAGTTTTGAGATACAGTATATGGTTTTATGATTTTCGGGGCATGGATGAGTAAACCTCACCCCAGTAAGTAACTTGAGATACAGTTCGGAATTGACGGATACTTTGGAATTGACGGATTCAGAGACATGTGCACATGTGGAGGACTGAGGGGACGCTCTCGATCCTCGAGTAGGACTAGGGACTATAGAGTCGTGAAATCCTGATTTCAGAACTTGGTGGCTACACTACCAATTGAGTTATGGTCCTGGGTGTAGAGCTCTACGTTGCCAGTTGAGTGTTTGTCCTGGACGTAGGGTACCACCAGTTCTAGAGATGTCCAGTTGAGTGATGGTCCTGGGCATCGAGTACACCCAGTTGAGTGATGGTCCTGGGTGCAGAACAGTTTTCAATTTTCAGATTTTCAGTGCCTAGATTTCAGAAACCAGATTTTAGTACACGATTTTCAGAAACGGTTTTCAGATTTCAGTTTACAGTTTTAAGATATAGTTTTCAGTTTATTTAGATACAGATCCAGTTTTCAAGTGTAGCTTTCAGTTTTCAAAACAGATTTCAGAAAGAGTTTTTCCAGAAGGAGAAAATAAAGTAAAGTTTTCAACAAAGAATTTTCAAGAAGAAACTTTCAGATAATAGTTTTTTAGGAAAAAGTTTTCAAAGAGTATCTTCTAAAAAAAACCTAGCAGGTTAAATTTTAAATAGTACACACAACGTGCATATGAATTGTATATGCTAGTAATTCATTTGAGTTACATATTGATGTTAATAATGCATGATTATATGATTTCATATTCTCGATTATATGGTTAACTTATGCACCGTATATTCATGTAGAGTTGGTATTTTATAAGGTACGAGTACTTAGTAGCATGAACTTATTTTAATATATGTACATCAAGGGTGATTGTATAAGTTGCTTGCTTACTTAGAAAGAACATATTGTAAAAATGCTAGTTCATGAAGAAGGGTAACATATACATGTACTCATGAATAGTGATAGTGGATTAGGTAATTAATAGAATTAATATTTTATTAGTCCGACTTGATGATATTTCAAGAAAAAAGAGTAAGTTGAATAGATTAGTAAGAAGTTGTATTAAGTGAATAGATAGAAAGGGTGTAGAAAAAGATATCAGAATAGCGCATTTAAAACATAATGAGATGTTGAGACAGTGAATGAGAGTATAGAAACATATTCGAGCTGTTACATGGGAATTTACTATTTGTAGCATATGAAAATGAAAAGTGAATTAAGTACACAATGTATTTTGATTATATTATATATGTGTTACGTGATTATGATGCGTGAGTTCAGACACAGGCTAAGTAGTATCGAAGCATACATATGGCTTTACATGTGTGGTGGAATGCATATGTATGAGATATGCGACGTTCACAGGTAAAATATAAAGGAATGAAAAGATTTAAATCATGTTTTCGTACGATCATTAGGTTATAAACGAAGATGTGGAGTTTCTTTTTTTTTTTTTAATGGGATTAAAATAATGAAACAAGTTAAGATCTTGAATAATATTGGAAACACCTTATTAGAATGTATGCATGTTTACTTACAGAGTCAATATGACTCATACCATTTCAGTTGTAGTTTTGCAGGTCAGTAGCAGAAGTTCAGTGAAGACTTTGAAGACGGTGAATCGCCCCAATTGTAGTCAAGAGAGTCCCGGGTCGAGTTATGGGTCCTCACGGTCCCTTGTATGGTTTTTGTATTTGCATCTCATTTGTATAAGTCATGTAATGATATAGTTTCATTTTGAGTTCTGGCCGGAGGCCAAGTGGTTATGCTTTGTTCATTGAGTTCAGGCCTGAGGCCTTGTTGATGATTGCATTGATGTTGAGTTACCGACATGAGGCCGAGATTGTTATGTTCTTGATGTATATGGATGCTGGCTACAGGCCAGGTTGCATGATGTTACGAATACATCATATCGAAATTTCGTTAGAACCAGAGGCTTATGGAGACGGGTTCTCCTATCTCCTGCTCGTAGAATCATGGCCTAGGATGGATCTTACAATAGCGAATTTAGTATAATTGGATAGTCCAATTATATACTCACAAAGATATAAATATTATTAATATGATTAATAATATTATTTTGTCACACTTGAAACATTATATTAAAATTTAATATATGGTTTTGTTAAATATATGATATTTAAACACATGTTATTTAATTATATTAGATATAATTAAATGAAAGACTGAAGTTGTAATTTCTAATTATTGGGTTTTGAAAATCCTTGATTTAATTTTGGAAGTTATAATTTTATAATAGCATTAATCCTTGTTTTTTTTTTAACATCTTTGACTTTATAGAAAGTCAATTTTGTTGTTACAAAAATTAATGAGAAAAATAAAATTAATCCTTATTTGATAAGGCTTGGCCGAATTCTTGGATGGAGGAAGAGGTAGGGTTTTGTTTTATTTTGTAAAATTAAACTCTAAATATAAAAAGGAAAATATGTTTTTTTTTCTGAAGCCTCTCATTCTAACCCTAGCCTCAATCTTTTTCTTCTCCAAATCCTCAAGTTGTTGAGAAAAAAAAAAATAAGAACAAAAGATAAATAAAAAATAAAAAATAAAATAACAAAAGTTATTGTGTGATTAAATCTCTAAAACGCTTAGGGATTATTTTGTGAGTCTTGCCCACACAAGTTTCCATTGATAACAAGATATAGTTCAAAAGACTTTGTGATGTCGAACAAAACATCATCTTCATCTCTTTCTTATTGCTCACGGCTGTGAGGGATTGTTTTACTTATTATCGCCCCTTTACTTGGTGAAAAGGAACCCGATTTGGTTTCGTTTTAATCCAATTTTTTTGGGGAATATTTTTGGTGTTTTAGGGCTATGTTGGGGCTTTTTCAAATGAAAAATAAGAATCAAAACATAGCCATAGTCCATGCATTTTAGGGGTTGTTTTCTGTAGTGCGTTGGGAGCGAATCGAGTCCAAATTAGTCCAGTTTTTTTTCCGGCTGTTCGGGGCTATTCGGGGACTGTTCGGGGCTGCTTAGGGGCTGGAATTTTTTCTAAAACTGAGGAAAAATTTCAATGGTGGTGGCCATGACATTCGGCAATAAAAACGGAAGGGCAGAAAATTTTTTCAAGTCTGATCCGTGTGTCTAAACTATTTTCGATGTATAATGAAAGCGTTTTCTACAATTGGCATCGAGAGCAAGGTTGAAAAGTGTTCTTAACCCTTCTATTTTTCATTTAAAGTTACTGTTTTTAATATGTTTATATGAGTTATAAATATTGATATGCATGTTTAGATGAGTTGCCATAAAATATCTTCATGTGATGAATGGTTATTATTTTTCATGTGATGAATGGATTTTGCGCTGGTCGTAAATTTTTCCGGCTCTTATTTTCATGTTGGTTTTGTTTTTGGGATGTAAGGTCATAAGGCCATTTTTTACAATTGTTGTAATTTTATTTTCAAATGTAAAAATTTCAATTGTTGTAATTTGGAGCACCGGAGTCGCAAAAAGAGCCAACACCACCTTGGAGCTTATTTTGAAGACCAAGGGATGCCTTGGGTATTTTTGTACTAATTAGATTAGTATAGGAAAAAATAAGAGCTCGGTCAATGCAAAATATTTTTTATGTTATATGTTGTTTAATTCTAATTGTTTAAATAACATGTCATATAGCTTAGGGTGCCTACTCTTGCATTTTACATGTCATAACATGCATTGGATGCATAATCATTATATACATGAAATATGATTTTATGTGATTTAAAATGTTTAAATTAGAATATGATGTGCATAGAAATATAATTAATTGGATTAATTGGTTTTATGGTTTAAAATTTGAATTCTAATATATTGGGCTTTAAAAGTGCACAATAAATTCCATTGATATATATGATGGAAACCCGGACATAAATTCCATAGGTGAATACAAATGGACGGTAATGTGGCCTGCACTCGGGATACAATTCCACGAACCATTGGATTTTATAACTCACTAAGATTAATTAAATAGTATAATATAAATTTTGATCTTTTTAGGATTCTAAAATTTTAAACCTATTAATGTTCTTTTAAAAGTTAAAATATAATAGTTCACAAATACCACTCTAATTAAATTAGTTTAATTAAGTAATTCTTTAGTAAAGACTAATGGAAATTAGTGATACAAATTTTAAGAGTTAAAATTAGTTATGTCACTAAATAGTACACTAGTGTAAATAAGAGTTATGATTAAGCCGCCATAAATTTATTCACACTAGTTAAATTATAATATTATATATTTTATAAATAGAAACCTTAAACTTAAAATAGTGAGTGGGAGAGGGATATATGAAAGTATATCTTGCGATCTCCGTTGTTAGTCCGAAAATGTGAGATTCAAAAGGCGTCTCGAGACGGCTTTACTTTCGTCCCCTTACGGACGGTATCCATTTTGGGTCAATATTAGGTTTGGATTCCGAAAGGATAGGGATTCTACATGTATCTTGTGAACTGACCTACCCTATAGCGCCACTTCACTCGTTAAGTCCAAGAATCCAGAAACGGCGGGTCACGCTCACCAAGGAATAATTAACTGTTAATAAAATTCCTTGATCGAATCTAATAGTAGTTGTTTAATATAGGAATAAGAGTTAATCCGTATATATTAATCGACTGAGATTGTCTCGATCTATCATGCAAGTACGTGACCTACCCTACGGTGACACTTACTTGTGGGATGATAGATTTCCCTCGCATAGTATTTCTCTTAGGTTTCTTATTCATTATTCATGGTTCATGCATCATATTTCATTTGATGCCAATTTTTTTTTGATGATTTTAATATGCGATGAATGTTAAATATATGTTTATTTCATTTTTCATCAATGGTTTCTCCAATTATTTCAATACTCTCAAATGATAAATTAACGGGAGAAAATTATGTTAAGTGGAAAAGTAACATGAACGCTATCCTGGTCTGTAAAGACTTAAAGTTTGTCCTGACGGAGGAGTGTCCTCCCGAGCCAGCCAGAAATACTGGCCAAGCTATTCGCGATACCTATCAGAAATGGGTCACAGCAAATGAGAAAGCCTGCTGCTACTTGCAAACAGGGATGTCCGAGGTTCTTACTGCAAAGTATGTGTTAGTGTCTTAGACATGTCCAAGGTCTCTAAGTCATGATATTATGTGTGAATGATCAAGTGTGTTTGCGGAAAAAACTTACATTAAACAGATGTGTGATTTTAAAAAAATTTGTATGTTGATGAAGCTCCAAGCTTTGTTGAATGTTTCCAACCCAATGGTGAGTTTCCCTATTACCTTAATCAACTCCAAATGTGCTAGCAAGTTTAAATTTTTGCAACAAAAACTTTGAGGGAGAAGAGGAACCTCTGCCAAGGAGAGAAAATGAGAGAGAGATGAAGTTTTGATATTTTGTTTTCTAAAAACTAATACTAATTATTTTCTTTCAATTATATCTTTTCTAAAAAGAAAAGCAAAATGTGTTGGAGGGAAAAAAGTTAAATACTCCCAACAACTTCTATCACTCATGTTGAAAATTGATGTAAGTTAGTGGGCCCCACCACTAATACTCAAAATTCAAGTTGACTTGCTCAACACACTTCGGGCTCGGGTTAGTTTAATCCATTAAATGAATTTTTATCGCAACATAATTAAATCCATTTAATTAAATAATAATGCCTAGTAAAATTATTACGAAAGTCGCTTGCGAATTAACTCCAAATTAATTCGTTCGCCCGAATTAATATCCAATTTTAATTCCGCTTTAAAATCTGATTTCAATTAATATATCCAATATATTATTTAAGCGATTAATTCCAAATCAATCACGTTCTCTCTTCTTTACGAATTAATCCCAGATATACTCTTACCATAATTAATTCCAGATAAATTTTGTTCCAGTCAAATATCATCGATGAATCTTTGGTAAATGACCCAAGAGATCCCTGGATATGTTTGTAGTAAATACGGTTATCGGACTATTCGAACAAGTGCGTACCCCGTACCACATTCTTACCGATATACAAGACATGGTTGGCTTCTAGCAAAACACCTGTAACATCTCAGATTTTCGGGACTGTTCTAGAAGATTCCCGGAACGATGTTATAGCCTCGGATCAGGATAATAATGAAGATCAAGAGTTCAAGTGATGATATATGAGTTGGAATAATATTTTATGAATATTCGACGTGTTTGAAAACGCTTGGGATCAAAAGTCAGTTGCGTGATTTTCGTAAAACGCGTAAAGTTTACTGTTTTGACCACAGAATTTGCAGACGAACTCAAATTGAGTTGATTCTCGAACCATCGGACTTGGTTTTCCGAGACGAACAACTTTCGTGTTAATCCCTTTTCGAGAATCGCATTAGAAGGGCTCCGAAAATATAATATTCCAGAAGGTTCCATGATAATGCCTAAACTGCAATTATACGAGGGCCTTTTTGATATTTTTCCAGGAAAGTATATAAAGCCTCAAGGTTTTCTAAAATCACAAATTGGCAAAATAAAACCAAATCCCTCTCATGCCCCACGACCCTTCACGCGTGTGGAAGAGATTTGGTCGCGCCAGTGGCCTGCCGGCCACCGCTGACCGGCGCAACCATCCAAGAGAGGCAACCCTGCCACCGTGCATCAGATGGTGGCCGGCAGCGATGCTAAAACGCCGGCAACGGCGACGGCGATGAGAGATTTAGGCGTGAGATGGGTTTCATTGATTCGACTCGTTCACGACCCGAGCCACCTACCAAATCGAAGCCCTCGACGAGTACTACGAGTTTACGGAGTCAATTTTCACCAAACAGCGGCCGGTTGCACGCGGAAAGAGGAAGAAAGCAACGTGTGAATAGTATACTTAGATGAATAGTAACTTCGATCGAATTCCATCGACACCAGCGCGTTCGTTTGGCTGAAGGGATTTCGAATATGGCCTCGAATTTCGGTACGACTCTTCGTTTAGAATTTGTTATTTTAAAGTGTAACGATTTATATTCGGATGTTTCCGGTAGTTCCGTATTTTAGTGAATTAGCATGAAATGAATTGGATGTGCTTTTATATGTTAAAACGATAAATGTGGTAGAATTCGAGAAGAAACAGATTAGATTTGATCGATCCGGTAGAATTAGCGAGTTTCTGGTAAAACGAAGTTTCTCGTACGATTGAGCGTAAGTGGTCGTAGCCACGTTATGATATAGTTATGATGTTGCAAGGGTAATTAAGTAATTCTGGATTAGTTCGGAGGGTTCGAGACCCTTCCGTAGCATTTGCGGAAACTTTTCCGCAAGCTTTGCCACAAACGCATAAAATGAAAATCTGAACCATCTTGCTAGTTTAGAATAGTATATGAGCATACATTAGACTAATGAAGTTTGAACAGTAGAATCAGAGAGGATTCGTGTATTTCGAGAAAGTCCGTAGTTTATTATAGATGAGTAGAAAATTTCGGAAATAGCGGTTCTGACATGTTGGTGATTTATTTTTTTCATATCGGGTCCAGGTTCGGAGTGTCCGCGAAGCAAGGTAAGAACTCATGCTGTGAGTACTTGATAGATTTAACAATGTTCGAAATTAGTAATATAATAAAGTTGAATATAATTAAATACATGAAACCTGTTATATATAAAGGTGAACGTAGAAGAAAGAGCAGATGTATTTATATACACATATAGATAAGAACAAGCAATTATAAGCAGAGGTATGAGCAAAAGATAAACATGAGCATATAGAAGTAAATAGATACATATGTAGGTATAACCCAGTATATATATATATATATATATATATATATATATATAATATATATATATATATATATATATATCATATGAATAACGTCGTGTTTATGATTAATTAAACGAGACTTGGTATGGGGGTTGTAGAAACTACACCCTAGGGATGAGATTAAAGTTTAAAAGATGGTAATTATAACGAGTAAGCATAAAGGTATAGCAGGAAAATATTCACGGGAAATAAGTAGACTTGTGTATAGTAGATGCATGTTTTGTGTATAAGTAATATGATATAGATTTAAATAAACATAGTGTATATGTATACATTAGTATATAAATGATAAATAAATGAGAATCTTGAGCACATGTTGATATTTGAGAATGGCTAAAAAAGCTTAAGAATTGAGAATTTGAAGTCTATGCATGTGTGCAAAGATATTAATATAGAAAAGACTCAGTTATGTGTAAACATAAAATATGGAATTGGTAGCTAGTATAAAAGGTGTCTGCACATGTAATTTCGTTTGTGACTTAGTTTGAGTAGAATTATATGATATTATGTATATGAATGCGTATCAGGTTATATGTGGATATAGAATTGTGATAGTTAAACTGTAAGTGAGCATTTGTGGTGAAAGCATATAAAAATATAATGCACATGTCATTAGTTTAAAGGAATGCATGAACTATACATGTACATACGATAATACAAGAAGGGTTTTGAAATTCAAAAGTTTTTAAAGAAAGTAACAGAGACTTTTATAGTAATGTTTTTTTTAGAAAATGTTTGATACAGTTTTGAGATTTAAAATATGAGTTTTATGGGTTTATGGTTTTCGGGGTATGAGGTAAAACCTCACCCAGTATGTAACTTGAGCTACAGTTGGAATTGATGGATACAGAGAACTTCACATGTAGGGCTAGGATGGGGCTTAGGATCGTGTACCCTGGTCCCTAGTGGTGGCTGACTGCCAGTTGAGTTTTTGTCCTGGGTGTAGAGCTCTACGTTGCCAGTTGAGTGTTTGTCCTGGACGTAGGGCACCACCAGCCTCAAAGATGCTGCCAGTTGAGTTGTTCTCCTAGACATCTAGTACTATCAATTTCAGCATGCTGCCAGTTGAGTTGTTGTCCTGGGCATCGAGTATTTTCAGTTTTCAGTAGTTTTCAGAAATAAGTTTTTTTTATAAATAGTTTTTTTTAAAAAAAATTTCAGACCTCCAGTATATAGTTTTTCAGATTTTTTGTATCCAGATTTCAGAACTCAATTTTTAGTAAACAGTTTTCAGAAAACAGGTTTTGAGACAGTTTGCAGAAACTAGAGATTTAAATGATGTTTTCAGCAAATCTAGTTTTATAAAGAGCTTTTCCAGAAAGAGGAAGTAAAGTAAAGAGTTCTCAGCAAAGAATTTTCAGAAAATAGTTTTTCAGAAAGAGTTTTCAAAAGAGTATCTTCTAAATGCATAGCATGTTTAAATTTAGCATAGTCTACAAGTCATGCATATGAATTATATTCTATAATTCATCTGAGATGTATATAGTCGATAATAATGCATTACGGCACTAGTACATTCACATGTAAGTTTTTCAGAAAGAGGTTTTAAAAAATAGTACATAAAAGCAATGACATGATTTGCATCGAAATGTATATATGATGAGATTGGTGCTTGGCATGTTTATATCGAAGTAACATTTTTTTCAAAATATTAGTGTGTGATAGCATGATCTTATTTTAATATATATGTGTATCAGGATGTTTGTAGAGTTGCTGCTTACTTAGAAAGAACATACTGTAAAGATGCTAAATCATGATGTGATGGTATCATATGTATGTAACCACTGATAGAAATAATGGATTAGATAGTTAACAGGAATAATATTTTAATTTTCCGACTTGATGATATTTAAAAGAAGGTTAGAGTAAGAGGTTTTTAATTAAATGCAAGAACTAGATCAAAAGTAGATATAAAGAAAAGTGGAAAGATATTAACGTAACTTAATGGATACGTAATGAGTCTTGGTATAATGGATGGATTTATAGAGCATAATGACCATATTATAGATTTTAAAGTTTAAGTATGAAACAAGATGTAAGAGTGTGTGAATTAGAACAGAAATCTTACAATAAGTGGTAATATCTGAACTTGAATAAGAGTTTTGCAGTTAACTTAGAATTGAGAATTATGTGAGACTACATAGACATTTTAAGTCATTAATATATTAAGAAATAACCTTGTATGAGTTTGTATATTTAAGTTAGGAGCATAGTTACTTACTGAGTCATTTTGACTCACACCACAACAGTTTATTAGTTTTGCAGGTCACAAGCAGTTATGCTGAGCCGGTAGGATTATATGAAGACTTTGAAGACAGTGGATTGCCCCAATTGCAGTCAAGAGTGTGTTTGAGTCCTGGGTCGAGTTATGGGTCATCACGGCCCTTTGAATGGTTTTTGCATTTGTATAAGTGATGTAATAGCTTAGTTTTATTTAGTCCTGGCCGGAGGCCAATTGATTTACTTTTTGTTCATTGAGTTCAGGCCTGAGGCCCTGATGATGAGATTTGATGATTAGGTTGTATTTGGATACTGACTATAGGCCAGGTTGTATGATGTTCTACATACATCATGCCGAAATTTCGTCAGATTCAGAGGCTTATGTAGATGGGTTTTCCTGTCTCCTGCCAGTAGCATCTTAGCCTAGGCGGGATGTTACAGCACCGTACCTATCCAATTCTCCATAATATTCAACGAAAATATATAATCATCAGGCATATTATACAATGTATTATGTATTTACGATCTAGTATCGTGTCACATGTTAGGCCTAGGCTGGAATTGTGTCTGCCCCGACGAAGCATATATCGGATCACTAGCAGCTAGTCTCTATAATAGGATAATCATGACCTAGTCATACTATCCCGATAGCTGCAGCATTTAAGAGTACTAGTTATGTATCCCTACCTGATCATCATCTCCATATGACTGAAGTGATACTTCCATCTTGACATCACACATAGTACACTACGATTTTCAATAATACTAGAAGAGGCATACATAGAACCTGTTAAAGCTCCGGATGACCAAAACCAAAGCGTACTGATTGTCGCAAGTATTAGCGATGCAAGTCTTAGGTTAAGACCACATACATCTACCCTGATTCAGATTCCCATAGACACATAGTCATACTACCAATGGGATTCTGAGGAGTCTATCAAGAGCGAAGTTGTTTCCTTCCGTCCAACGGCTAACAGAACCTCATATCACACTTGCATAAGTATCCAATACTTAAATATATGAGAACTATGTCGTTAAGCTTTCATAACCCGCACAAGTGTAATACTAGTCTATTCCGCATTATCGATGTCCAGTCTCGATAATACTACGACTAAGGATATTTAATGATTAAACCGTTCGTGGATTAATAATGTCTCATATCTTATTAATCCAGAACTAATCATAAGGACTTTTATCATTTATATATATCCAAGTAATCTAATTACAAAATGATAAAATAGCAATTTCCTTTGTCACATAGTTAATTTGTAAAAAACCACAATGTTTTTTACAAATTGTGATGCTATGGGTTATAATTGTCCAACAATCTCCCCTTGGCTCATAGCCAATCACTCAAGTATCTAACACCCTAACTATGTACATATCGCTCAAACTGTTGCTGAGAGATAGCTTTTGTCAGTGGATCTGCAATGTTGTCATTTGAAGCGATCTTTTCGATCTTCACATCGCCACGATGTATGATTTTCACATCGCCATGATGTATGATCTCACGTATCAGATGGAAATATCGAAGTATCCTGCTTGGATCGTTGATGAGATCGCATTTTTTAGCCGCGCTATAGCCTTGTTATTGTCACAATACAAATGAAGGGGCTCAGCTGCTAACGGAACTACTCCTATGTACCCAGATTGTGACTTAGAGTTGTCTTTATCGGTTTGGAAACTTGCATCAGTGAACCCAATCACCTCAAGTTCTTCATCTCTATAGATTAAAAAAAAAATCCATAGTTCGTCTAAGATACTTAAGGATGGTCTTAACAGTAATCTAGTGACCATCACCTGGATTGGCCTGATAGCGACTGTACATGCTTAAAGCATATGAGACATCAGATCGTGTACATATCATGTCATACATGATCAATCTGACTACAGAAGTGAATGGGATTCGACTCATATTATCTCTCTCATCTTAAGTTTTAGGACACATGTCCTTAGATAGAGAGATGTCATGTGACACTAGAAGCAGCCCCCTCTTAGAATGATCCATGTTGAATCTCTTCAATACTTTTTCAATGTACGAACTCTGGGAGAGTCCAAGCAGCTTTCTAACTCTATCCCGGTAGATCCTTATTCCCAGAATAAAGGCTGCTTCTCCCAGATCTTTCATGGAGAATTTTAATGAAAGTCAAGCTTTCATCGTTTGTAGCATGAGAATGTCATTACCAATAAGCAATACATCATTAACGTAAAGGACAATGAATGCCAGTGCGCTCTCAGTAACCTTCTTATATACATAAGAATCAACTTTGTTTTTAATGAAATCATATTCTTTTATAATCTCATCAAAATGTTGGTTCCAAGAATGCGATGCTTGCTTCAATCCATAAATGGATCGCTTTAACTTGCAAATCTTGTTTGCAAGTTTTGGCACGACAAAATCGTCAGGCTGTTTCATATAACATCCTCCAAAAGGTTTCCATTAATGAAAGTGGTTTTGACGTCCATCTGCCATATTTCATAATCAAAATATGCAGTAATAGTAAGCATTATCCGAATGGATTTAATCATGGCAACAGGTGAAAAAGTTTTTTTGTAATCGATACCATGTTCTTGACTATACCCTTTCACTACAAGCCTAGCTTTGTACATTTGTATGTTGCTATCCATGTCAGTATTCTACTTGAAAACCCATTTACAACCAATCGGCTTAACTCCTTCTGGTGCATTAACCAGTGTCCAAACTTGGTTGGTATACATGGAATCCATTTTAGACTTCATGGCTTCTTGCCATAAAGCGGAGTCGATACCTTGTATCGCTTCCTCATACGTAGCTGGCTCATTATCCTTAATAAGATTAATATCTACATGAGGTGAGAACAGAAACCCATATCACTCAGGTTGTTTTCGGACTCTCTCTGACCTACGCGATTCTTGTGTATTAGAAGATTTTGGTACAGTCTCATCCTTGATGAATTGTTCGTTTTCCGTGAGGGAGTCTATGTCAGGAATAGTATCACTATTATTTTCATCGAGTTCTACTTTCCTCCCACTTACCACTACATTTAGGAATTCCTTCTCAAGGAAAACTACATGGAGAGCAACAAATACCTTGTTCTCTTGTGGGTTGTAGAAGTAATATCATTTGGTTTCCTTATGATAACCTACAAATAGGCACTTATCCGATATGGATTCTAGTTTGGTACCATTCAAACATTTAACATATGCCCAGCATCCCCAAGTCTTCAGGAATGAGAAACCGATTTCTTTCCTGTCCATATTTCATATGGAGTGTGTTCAACAGACTTCGACGAAACCTTATTCAAGATTAGTATTGCATTGTTGAATGCATATACCCAGAAGGAAATCGATAGCTCAGTGCGACTCATCATTGACATTATCATGTCTAACAAAGTTTGGTTTCTTCGTTCGAACACACTATTAATTGAGGTGTTCCGGGAGGAGTCCACTGTGAAATAATACCATATTCTTTCAGGTAATCGAGAAACTCATTGCTCAAGTATTCTCCACCATGGTCTGACCGTAATGTTTTAATACTTTTACCGGTCTGTTTTTCTACTTCTTGTCGAAACTCTTTGAATTTCTCAAAAGTTTCTGACTTGTGTGTCATAAGATACACATAACCATAACGCAATGCATCATCCGTAAAGGTTACGAAGTATACATATCAAACTCTAGCCTAGCCAGATATAGGCCCGCATACGTCACTATGAACGAGGGCTAACAGCTTGGTGGCACGTACACCCTTATCGCTAAAAGATGGTTTAGGCATTTTGCCTAATAAACAAGATTCACTGACGTCATATGAATTAAAATCCTATCCATCCAAGTATCCACTCTTCGAAAATGTTGATATACAAGTCTTGTTAATGAGTCACATATGACAATGCCATAGATAAGTTTCATCTGTATTACTCAATTTGAGCCTTTTGTTTATCATTTTATATGTTTGAGATTCATTTATATTCAAAATATAAAGACCATTATTAACATCAGCAGTACATATCTCAAAATCATCTTTATAAACAAAACACTCAGTGTTCCAAAATACAAAGGTATACCCACATTGGGTTAACCAAGATACAGAGATAATATTTCTAGTCAAACTAGGTATAGGCAGTTCCAAAACAAAGATCCCAACAGCTAAAACAGTGACTCTCTTCCCGTTTCCAACTCGTAAGTCAATCTCGCCTGAAGCTAGTCTCCTACTAATCTACAGAACCTGCACATCAGTACATATATGAGTACCACATCCAGAATCAAAAATCCAATTTTTAAAACTAGGCGTACACATGTTTATTTCAATAACAAACATAACTAAAGCCGAAGCCTTGCCCTCCTTCACTTCCTTTCATATGTGCCTTGTACTCATGGTAGTCACGCTTCCAGTGACCCCGTTTGCCACACTGTAGGCAGATATCTTGGGATTTGTCCTTAGTCTTCCCAGAAGACTGCGATAATTTGTATGTGCTCTTTCTTTTCTTCTTCTTCTTTATACCTCTAGAAGTTTTCGGCCAAGCCTGGCCTTCTGAGATGTCGAAGTAAGATGTACATCTCGCTTCTTGCCCTTCAGAAGCTCTAACTCTGTTTCTTTCAACATCGCCATCAACTTTCCAAGAGTCTTCTCTTGGTTCATCATATTTTAGTTCATGATGAACCCGCCTGAATAGTCGGGCATAGATTGTAAGATCAAATCTATGGAAGTCTCAGCCTCGAAGGTTATGCCCAGCTGACCTAGCTGTTCGATGTCAGTAATCATCTGCGATATATAGTGCTCGACGAATGTACTCTCTGATATACATGAGCAAAAGAGCTTCTTTTACAATTCATACTTCTGAGATCTAAGATTAGATCTATGAAGGTCCTTTAATTTTAACATCATGTTTGTAACATCCGGCCTAAGCTAGGATGCTACCGGCATGAGACAGGCTAATCCTTACTCCATAAGCCTCTGAC
>SKCR01030191.1:0-43041 GCA_019454045.1 Zanthoxylum bungeanum
GTCTTAATTAGAGAGTCTGGAAAAGTCGAGGATTGCTGAGCTTCTGTACATGCTAATGGAAGGTCGGTAGCTTTCGCCTACCTCCAATTTATCTTCTTCTGCTTTCTTTTTGTTGTGAATTTTGCCGCTTAATTTTGGTCAAAAGAAGAGTATACTTACAAAAAGAACCTCCTCCATAATCTCTCCATGATGTATTTCTTGCATTCAACTCCATGTTGTGGTCATTGTAATTTGTATATTATGATACCACTGTGCTTATTATCAACTCTTGTGATCCAAAGTATTTTCATCGGCTCTGTACTTCAACGACAGTGTCAAGTATATCAGCAAAATTGTTCCCATGCTCGAACTGTCATAAACAAACAATAGAAGATTTATTACGGGTTTCACATTCTAGTGCTGAAGCATGTTGGTAGTAACGAGGACTTTAAACCTACAGTGTAGCAAAGATTAGAAGAACCCTTTTGGGATCGAGTGTCCATGAATGTGCATAACGCTTAAAACTGTTTCTCTTGAAACCGCTTTTGCTATCTGGGGTTGTGATGATGTTGCCAGTCGTGATAGTAATCTGATGATGAACTTGGTGACTGCTCGAATGATCCGGGGACCCTGCCGCAGCCGCAGCCACAGCTAGCCTTTCAGGCATGCAAGTCCCTGCATGAACAATTGCACTTAGTCAACTCATACTAAATTTGCACATGTAATACTTTGGTAGCTAACATTTCACCACCAAATTTCCAGTCATGTAAAGCACATGCACAGAAAGAGAGCCGACAAAAAGAATGATTTTTCTACACCTACACTTGCACCAAATTAGTGAACATAACAGCCACGAGTCCAGATTCATTTTCATATTCAGTTACCCCTCTTTAGTTGACCCAGAATTTGGTATCAAAAGGCCAAAAGAACTATTTGGCAACCTGCCAAGTTGATATAAGGAATCCAATATGGCTCAAATTTCTTTAAAGATCGAGGCTCCCGATATAAGTAGGGTCTAGGAAAGATCCTGCTCCAAAGTTTAAACCCGTGACACCTAGCTTCTACAATTAATTTAAACCGTAATAATAAACAACATAAATTAAAGTCTTTTAAAGTTATTTTTCCTAAGTGTTGAATATGTATGTATGTCTAATTAATGAAAATGTTACCTCTAGGAGTCGATGTAGCAACAAGAGCACAATCTCTATCGTTAGCATTAACATTAGAACTCGACATCTTCTCGGCGCCGGCGCTGCCCCCGCCACGCTGAGATCCTTTTCTGGAAAGGCTTTTCTGCATCTTTTTTCCAATAAATTAAAAAAAAAAAATTTACTTTTAAAACCAAAAGCACACATCTCAACATCACACCCATTATCATTTTCTGAAAATTTTACCAGCCACAATAATGATTCAAAAAAATAAAAAACTTACCGTGATTCGTGAATTAGCATTAGCATCTTTATTGATTCCATGAGAGAAGGTGTCCATGTCAATAACAAAATTATCAGATTTCCTGAGAGAGTTATAGGAAAAACCGTTGACATGATCCAAAAGCGAAATTGTCTGTGTGCCTGAATTTTCATCCAATCCACATATATCCTTGAAAGGGAGAGTATCATTAAATGAAACGACAGAGTTACAGAACCCAATAGAACAGTTGCAAAAGACAAAAAATTATTTACAAAAATTGGAATTAAAAAAAAAAATGATATTATATTGAATAATAAAGGAAACCCAGAAACCGATGCTCACCAACTTAGGATTGTCCGCCATTTCTGTCACTTTCCCGTGAAAGAAAATGCCCAGAAAAGAAAATATTTAAGCTGAAGGAACAAGAAATTATATTCACTGTCTAATAATTGGAAAAATATGAAACAGAAGGAAATTAATAAGGGAATAAGTCAAAACTTGAAGGTTTAAAAACATGAATTAGCAATTATATTTACAAGTAGCTTAGTATTTTGTCAGGCTGGTTCCGATGGAGAAGAGGAATCGATGAGAAATATAATGAAAGAGAAAAAATGTGATCAGATTATTGGTGGTATCTGGAATGGAACTCAACTGAACTGAAGTGTGTGAGATTTTTTATATGATGAGTTGTGTTGTGTGTAATTAGTTCTACTCAGAAGGATTTGGTAATAAAATAGTTTCGGATTTAATTATTTAGTATTGAATTTGTTTGAGAGGATATATTTTTTTATTAAAATTTGAGATACGGATAATTTAATGATGAATTTATAATATTTCCCGAAAAAAGAAAAAAATTGGGTAACGAGCTGTTATTATTGTGTACTTGCGTATTATATGTATCGGTCGAAATGTATGTTCAATAAATGATACTCGAGATATTTCGATATTTTATTTATTTATTTTGTTGTCAATGCAATGATGATTAGGTATGATTGCGTCTATGGTACGTCTCCAAAACCCTGAAGAAATAGAAAGTCAAGTTGTTATTTTTTGTGAATAAAAAAGTAGCTAGTTATAATCTGGCAGCTTAATCATTTTTTTTTTGTGATAAGAATGATGAGGACGACTCTTTTCTTTGAAATTAATTTGTGGAGCCAAATTAAATTCCTTATATTGATAAAAGATAAGATCGATAATTGCGTTTTAAACCCAAAATTGTTGGATAATGCACATGTGGGTAAGCAATATTGTTGGATTGGTGGTCACATCATCCACTCATTATACTTATCTAATTCATTAATTAGTACTACTCCATTATCTTATTAATATCAACTTTTTTTTTTTTTAAATAAATGGTTCTTGATGAAAAAAAAATGACAATTATCCAAGATCATAATTAAATACTCGTCGTGGAAATGGCAACAAAAAAGAAAAAAAATATATATATGATGGTTGTAATCTCAATGAAACAAACTGGCTAAAAAAAAAAAACTGGCTCAAATAATTTTCGAATATGGGTTACACTTAATTTTTATTTGTTCTTTTTGTTTAGTATGTATATCTGGAAGTTTAAAGAACTCGTGGGAATAGGAAAAAGAAAGTCAACGATAATATCAGGGAAGAAATTTGAAATGCAAGGGGAGTACCTTAAGACGAAAGGGTGCTATGTCCTTATACAATTTTATTTTTATATATATCTTAAATAAATATGATTAGATGATGAATTTTATGCAATTTGGCACCGTTATAGGTTAAATCGCGACCTTGTCCTAACCACATGTGTTTCCCAATCAATTAATTATTTTTGTCTCTATTTTTTCCATTTGCTTATCAAATAACGTTCCAATCATTGACATAATTGATTCTAATACAGAGGTGGTCATGGGAGAGTCGACATATTCGATCAATTGGAATCCCAAAATTTGATCCAAAATCAGAGTCATAAAATCAGAGAAATTTCAATTTTTAATGTATAATATGACATTTTTTTTATCCTTTATCGATAGGAATCATATTTTAAGAACTCATTCAGTATACTATAAAATTCAAAACAATTCAGGACCGTTCTTATTTTAATGTACTCCAAAATTAATTCTTATTATATATATATATTTTATCAAAGTCGATACTTTCTTAAATACCTTTGGAGAATTAAGATTTGCCAAAAGAAAATTAAAAATAAGTAAAAACAACCAGGGCCTTTTTGCAACCTCAAGAATAGTAGCATTTGGGGATTGATTGATAGCATTATTTTTCCCTTATTCATATGTATATTTGCATATAAATTAATATATTAAAATACCAAAGAACAATTTTAATAAAATTAAATAAAATAATCCAATCGATGACTTATAATCTCATTCAATCTATTAGCATGCACATGATGGGAAGCAATATTCGTTTTTAATTTGATTCCTCCAATGTACCGGAGGCACCTCATTAAAATTTTCCACTATGAAATTAAATTATTACTAAAATATTAGAAATATAGAATGCACTTTAGATTGCACATGCATTGAGATAACTGGTACAAAAAATAATGGCATTAAAAGTTCTTAATGGCGTCCCTTTTAATAGGAGATTGCATGGCCACAATACAGGAATGGGGATAAAGATGTGTCGCATTTTATTATATTTATGACAATTTAAAACATGCTCCTAGTTTAGATAGAAATGTGAATAAAGGACACGAACTAATGATGATTGGCCTTGATAACGAAAGTTAAATGGACTTTTTTTTTTTTTTGGAAACGATGGAAACCCCGCAATTCTCTAAATATTAATGTAGACGCTTAAAAGAGTTTATATGAAATAAAACTGCATCGAAATAGGTAGTTTTCGCTTTGAACATTTCCTAGTGAATGACAATCGGATTTACTTGGCAAACCAGTGACCCATAGTCTTGAACTGTTCCGCAGTTGCTGTAAACCAAGACAATTGCCAACATACAGCTTTACTTCGACCATTCTCGTTCTACGGTTTTATTCATTTCGGCCATGAACATTGGTCATAGATTCATCAAGTATTTTAGGGAATCTAACCTTTAAAACTCATGGAAGCGGCCTCACTTCTTTCTTGAAATATGTGATCTACTATAAAAAGATAATCTGTCTTAACCCTCATTAGGACTATTCTCATAATATAGTAATCATTAAAAGCCAGTTTATCCTAACCTTGACAAACAACACTCTGCGTCATTACATGAATGAGAAAGAGTATAAAACTCTACAGTCCTTATTTTGAATTGCACAAAGTTTCAGTGGTCCCTTTTGAACCTATATCTTGGGATCTCCAGTCAGCTAGGTTGGATCTCCACAGTGATAATTTTTAATTTATAGGCTTTAAGCCCATTCCCCCCAATGACTTCTCAACTTGCTCTCTAGGTAAACTTTTAGTAAGTGGATCCGCTAGGGTTTCCTTTGATTTGACATAATCGATCAAAATTATGCCACTTGAGAGCAGTTGTTGTATGGTATTATGTTGCGATATATGTGTCGCAACTTACCATTATATATTGTATTTTGGGCTCTCCCAATAGCTGATTGACTATCACAATGTACTCTTATCGCTGACACTGATTTTGGCCAATTTGGAAATCCTATAGGAAATTTCGAAGCCATTCCGCTTCTTCCGTTGTTTTGTCTAATGCTATGAACTCTGATTCCATAGTAGACCGGGCAATACATGTTTGCCTCAAAGATTTCCATGACATGGCTGTGATTAGGGGTGAGCAAAATCGGTTCGGTTCCGGTTCCGCGTGGAACCAGAATCTACCCAGAAAAAATCAGTTCCTAATTAAGTGGAACCGGAACCTACTCAATTAAATAGGGTACCCTATTAATCGGTTCCAATTCGGTTCCGGTCCGATTCTGATTTACCCTATTTATCGAATCAAAACAGACATAAAACACAACAAAATATTAGCAAAACTGATCGAGGGAAAACAAAGCAAGGTACCAGATAATTGAAAATTAGAATAGTGTCAACTAATCCAACTTATAATATGAATAATAAAGATTCATAATGCCACATAATGAAGCTCAGAATTGAACACAACTCACGCAATAGCTATATCTAGAAAATAAAGAAACTGAGGCATGAAAAAATATGGATGAAACCTTCTATCATATTCATATTATCATTCCAGAGAGGTATGATAACAACAATCCTACAAATAAATTATTTATTTCACAGTATATCAACTTAATTTCCCTCTCCATTAAAATCAA
Source organism: Zanthoxylum bungeanum (assembly GCA_019454045.1). Lineage (NCBI taxonomy): Eukaryota > Viridiplantae > Streptophyta > Magnoliopsida > Sapindales > Rutaceae > Zanthoxylum > Zanthoxylum bungeanum. The sequence goes on from SKCR01030191.1 coordinate 5,619, forward strand.
TCATAAAGATCATTAAATTATTAAAATATTATAACAAACACAAAAAAAGTTAGGATATAAATTATACTATTTATGCAGGCCCTTGCTCCTCTCAACAATAGTAAGCTTGTTCCAAGCCAAAAATTAGCTATACACTAACTAATAATAAAATAAATGTCTCGAATTCAATGGGTATTGTTTTATATTTGGGTTGAATTCAACAAACAATTGCAAACAGAGCTAATATTCATTATTCCAGAGGTCAGCTTACTAGTTATGGCGATACCGAGACAGAAAGGGCAGAGCTGCTTCAAAGACAGAGTGAGCCAGTGAGCAATGTCGACGAAAAAATGACAGCGAGATAGAGAGGGTCAGCACGAGAGAGAGGCAGTAAAGCTAAGGTTTGAGAGAGTCAGGGAGATATCGAGATTGAGAGAGACTGATAGCGAGTCATAGACAGAATTTGAGATTTATATTGCCTTGAAACGATGATGTTTAATGTGTGAAATTGTTTCAAAATTAGTTCCAAAACCGGTTCCGAGTAAATGGTCTGTTTCCGGTTCTTATCATTGTAGAACCGGAACCGGACCGCTTAAATCCGGTTCCATATTTTTAGAACCGGAACCGGACCGCTTAAACGAATCGGTTTCGGTTCTTTACCTTAAAAAGAGGGTCGGTTCCAATCGGTTCCAGTTCGATGCACACCCCTAGCTGTGATGGAGTTGGTGCTTGGAGTGCCAATCCAAATTGTACATTTTATTATTTATTATTAAAATAACTATATTTTTCATTTCATACCTTATTAATGGTATTGTCATTATGCGTATTAGATTGATGTATAGATATGCTAAGAATGACATCGATCTTAGAATAGTTTTAACACTGGGTGTAAACTATTCTTAAAGTAAATATTCATAGTCGTTGTTTTTGGAATACGGTTGAATTCCTATAACCTAGAAGACTAGCACATATCGTATATTGGAATTGGAGTTCCAATGGCTTAACCCGATGTACCATGAGTTTTGGAAACTTGTATAGACATGTGGGTATTCTTTGAAGTGAATACTGAATGACTCATATGCGATTCCTAATAGTCGGAAGTACACACCACCGCCAATAGGAATCTCCTCGAGTCGAGTAGCATATGTAATCCTTTGACTATAGGATAACATTAATTTTGTGTGAGATCCTCCATACTTTGATGCCATGTATGTCAGAAACCTTTCATGGTCTGGCCTCTAGATGTTCGTTGGGTGTAGACCGATGCACTCAGTAATCAAGTACGAAGCAAGATAGGATCTGTCGGCCCATATTTGTACCATAAGGGGTTTATGTATCCATGTTAGTAAAGTCGCGATTCTTAAATCTTTGGCCAAAGTCGATCACATAGGGTGGATCGCATCAGTTATGAAGAATCATGGATATGTCGACATGAGATGTGCGCCTCAGAAACTTGACGGTATATTCTATGTTTCCTAAGCACAACTCAGATAGCCTACAACAGAGGGATTGTTAAACATATGTGATGACCTCGACTTGTATAGTTCAGAAAGGTCGTTTGTGTTCTTCGTGAAATCGGAGGTGGCCGAATTGCGTACATATTAGCTAGGTTTATATGACGACGTGTCTGAACTTAGAGAGTCCCAATATGAAGTAACTTATTGAGCACTTGGGTAGCCGATTATTTTTGATAAAAGATAATATTCGATATTATAATTATCATATAAGATAATCAAGTGTTATTGGATAACATTGAATATTTACTTTGACCTAATTGGATTAATCAGATTAATTCAATAATTACACAAGGGTTTAATTGTAAAATCATAATTATCTCTACCGTTTGAGGATATTATGGTAATTGTAAGTATGTAATAATATGTGGTTTTGGCTTGATTTAATTGGATTAAATCAAGGTGGCAAACATTTAACTAATCCATTTCATAATCATTGGCTTGATTTAATTGGATTAAATTAAAGTGGGAGGCAATAGAGATTTGTCACACCTAATTATACATATTTGGACAAATTGGATTAAGCCCACTTAAAAGTTGATAACAACTTTTATTAATTAAAAATTACCTAAGTTTTGCTATAAATAGCAAGCTTTAGGAAGGTTTTAACTACAAGTACAAATACAAGCATTAGTAAATTCTTGAGAGATTAGCCTAAGTTAGAGAAGTGTTTAGAGAAGTTTGTGAGGTCTCTATAATATTTCATCTAGGAGAAATCTGTTGGGGTTGGTGCTCAGAGCGCCAATTCCCGGTTGTATTTTGATGAGTGATATTTATATCACTATTTCTCACTCATTTGACCTAATGTTTTGTATTGTTTCTCGAGATTTATGAACGTTTTGATGTGTTTTGTTGTTATTTTGCAGATAAATAAAGTTTGGACAGCACTGGAGGCAATTTGGGGCAAAACCGGACAAAAATGCATCAGCAGGGATATTTTGGTCTTTTGCGCGTCGCGACGCCCGGACCTTCAGCGTCGCGACGCCCCGTGTGCGCCGAATCTGCTAACGTGTGCCGGGTCAACGGTCAACAATTTGAGAAGTTTGACTTTGCTAAAATGCGCCGTGCCACGTGTCGCCATCACAACGAAGATGCTAAAATGCGCCGGTACCACATGTCGCGATCTAAAGGTGCCGACAATCGCCGTCCACACGTCAGCGTGATGTCACCAATGACGTCATGAACAGTTCCACGTCATCAATGACGTCAGCATAATAATTGAGTCTTAGCCGCCGTGCCACGTGTCGACCTCATCCTCTTATCCGAATCGCCACGTGTCAAGCTGTCCTTGTGCCACGTCTTACTGTTCCAGCGTCGCGACGCTGGAAACCAAATTTTGCCTATAAATTCAGATTCAGATTTCAGAATTCGACACACCTCTGTCTCTCTTCAATTCTCTCTAAAGAGAGAGTTTCTCTCTCTTCTTTTAGTTTTTTTTTTTAATTTTTAGTTTTGTAAATAATTTTAATTACGTTTTGTAATAATAGTAATTTAATTTTTACTTTTTACTTTTTACAGTTTTTACTATTCACCATGATGAAGTAACTTCCCCAGCTAGGGTGAAAGGTAATTCTTTTACTGTTACTATTTAGATTAATCTCCCTTAAAAATAATATATTCATTATTTAAAATATTGACTTAATAAGGGATACCGCTATATTGGTCGGTTGGTAATTCATTTTAAATCTAGTTTAAACCTGACTAATCAAGGATACCGCCAGATTGGTCGGTTGGTAAATTTATTTTGGTTCCGCCTTAATGGCTGGTTGGACTTAATTTGACTTAATCAGGATACCGCCAGATTGGTCGGTTGGTAATATTATCACAAGTTTATATATTATTTTATGGGAGATATCTAAATTAGTAGTAGTAAAAGTAATTCCTTTTACCTTAGCATTTTATTTTATTGTAATTTACTTTTCAGCTTTTACTTTATGTCTTTTACCTTTATTTTTTACTAGCCCTAGTTATGTGTTAGTTATCTGGGGTTGTGATGAATTTTAATATCACCGGTTTATAAGGGATTATTTTATAGTTTGCGTAATTTAAAAGTTTACTTATTAAGTCTTAAGCTTAATGCTTCTTGTTGTCTGATCACCAATAAGATTGATGAGGTAAATCTAAAATGAACTAGACATAGGGATTTTAGATTTCAGCCTTAGACTTAATAGCCTACGATCTCCTTGAGGATAGATAACCCTTTAATAGATTTCCTTACAGGATATGAATATACCTGTCGGGCGGAGGTAGCCATAATTGGAACTTAATGTTAATGAATCCAGGTAATTTGGTTGACATAGATATATGGTTCAATTGGGTTAAACTGGGTATTTGTGTCTGACCTTCGGAAGAGGCTTTTACATAATTTAGTGTTCCAGGTTAGTAAACCGATTTATTACACAAACATAAAATAATCACTTCATCTTTTAAATGATATTAGAATGATTCACAACCCTAGATCTTTGTGTCTTTTGTTATTTTCCTTAGTATTTTCTTTTTTCTTTTTATTTATTTATTTATTGCGCAAAACTACATTCAATCAATCAAGCAATCGATTCCATTCTCCCTTTAATTAGATATTTGCAAATAAATAGATTCAATAATTAATAACAACAGTAGGAATTAAGTCCTCGTGGGATCGATATTTTTATACTACTTGAACGATACGTGCGCTTGCGTTATACGTGTGTGTTTACGCCAGTCATATTTCTTTATGAATACTTCTGTAAAACATTATTATTATGAATAATATATGCAGTTTCTATAATATAATATATCTTTTAATACGGTAAAGACGTAATGACCTTGGAATGACTAGTCATGATGCTGTTGCAAAAGCGTCGCAACTGACATTGAGTTGTATCATGACGTTGTCATTCTCAGACAGTTCCTGGTCAAGGTTTACACTACTTGGTCAGTATAGTAAACACGTTGAGACCGGTTAATGTCGTATACTGGAATATATGATTCCAATGGTTTCTCAATGAACCATAAGTCTTGGAGACTAGTATAGACGTGTAGGTGTTTATAGCGGATAAACACTGAACGACTCACCGAATATTCTTAATAGATACACCAACGTCAATAAGAATCATATCGAGTTGAGTAGCACTTGTGATACTTCGACTTGAGATACCACTGTGGGCGTATGAGACATCTTCCACGCTTAGATGGCAGTCACGTCACCGATATATTTAGATCAGACCTCCGTCTATTCGTTGGGTGTGGATAGATCCTCAGGGTGTCCTGTGTGCATCGCTATAGGATCTGTCAGTTCTGTGTATCAGAGCATAGGTAGTCCATATGATTAGCAATCAGATAAAAACCATGGGCCCGTGGTACAGTTTAGAAGCCAGTTCTAAATGTTCTTTTTGAGATTGCTAATAGAGACGTCGACGGGATAATCCCCATAGAGATTTAACATTTACATCTATATCTCTGGGATATATCCGGATACCTGTGACAGAGGAATTATACATTTTCCATGACTTCGACCTGTATGATTCATCGAGTTTATTCGTGGTCGTCATAATTTACGGGTGGATAAATTATGGACACAAAATTGGATTTCGTGACGGATATGCCTGAATCTAGAGAGTCTTACTAATGAAATATACTCATAGAGCACTAGGGCAACATTTATAATAATATTGATTATTTATAAAGTCGTTTAAAGGTTAAACACAAAATACATGTATAGGGACCTGGTAGTAATTTCCTTAATTTTTGTGTATTTGTATTTAATATAAGATTAATTCAAATACACATTAATTAATTGTCAAATTGAGATATTTGACTAATATCATAAATATATATGTATTTGATATTTATTGTAAATATAATACATATATTAAATATATTTGTATTTAATTAATTAATTAATTATTTAATTGTTAAATGATTAAATTAATTAAAGTGTGAATATTTTAGGTTATGATTTTTTATTTATGACTTAGTTGCAATTTTTGACTTATTTGAATTAGTCATTAAAGTGTAATGATCATTTAATCAAGTTGGCAAGTTGCATTTTAAAGAAATGAAAAAAAAAATATCTAGATATTTTATTACCAAATTTTCGGCTAAGGCTAAATTTTTTGGTATATATTTTTTTTGTTTTCTTTTAGGGTTTCATAACCTTGAAACACTTATCAAATAATCCATTAAAAATAAAACAAAGAAGCTTGAAGAAAGAAAAAGAAAACAAGGAAAAACTTGGATTTTAGTAAGTTTTTCCAACTTGTTATTAGAGAGGAAAATGTTCCTTGAGTTATAGGCTTCATGCTATGAGTTTATTTTATTTTTCTATTCTTTATTCTTTGTATTTTTGGAAGATGGAAGATTTGAAATGTGTTGAGCATGTATAAAAATCAAAGGATGCTTCTAATATGTTAATAAGCATACTTTTGATAGTTTGAGAAATTTGTTGCTAATCTAGAGTTATTGACCCACTCTTAAATGACCTAGAATTGTTCTATAGTTGTTTCATTGTGGTGACGCTTGATTGTAATGGAAGAAACACGATTGAAGTATTGGATTTAACCAATTTGGTCTAATTTGTCCAATTTGATGAAATTGAAAAATTAGGGTTTAAGACCATTTCCAAATTTTGGGCTTTTCATTTATGTTGTGTATTTGGATGTTTATATAATACATATAAAATTTTATGTTGATTGTATTTCATCTTGATGTGTTTTGAACATGGAAAGTGCAAACTGCACATTATGCTCCCTTTGGAGGCTCTCGATCATGATGATGATTTTTGGGGTTTCATGTTGCAATTTGTATTTTTACATTTGGTACATGTTAAATTCATATTTGTAATGATTTAGAATCATCCAAAATCATTTTGAACAATTTCAAATTAAAATAAACAAAATGCTTGGTTTAGGGGTAATTCGGTAAATTCACATAAATTTGATTCAATGTGTTTTATTTCATAATTTAATTATTGGGTAATTAAATAAATAAGTTTATTTAATTAATCCGAGAAAAATTTTTGAAATCGGAAAATTTGATTTTCCACTGTTCCGATGCGTTACCAGATTTCCGCTATAAAACCCCTTCAAAATCAAGATTGGATCTTGAAATCAAGCTTACTAGGTAATGTTTAATCTTCTCATAAGCTATGTTTATTTGTGTATTAGATACATGATCACATAGCTTAATTTTGAATAAGGCTAATCAATTGTGTTAGGATACTTTAGAAGTATAAACACAACAAGCTTGTACTTAGGTCAAAAATGTTCATGTTGGACATGAAACAATTAATTAGAGTTTGAAACTCTAGATTAAAGCTTAGAGATATGGTTACCATTCTAGAATCACTTGACCACCTTTAGGTGACCTAGAATTGTTCATGAGAATTGTTCAAAATTTACGCAAATGCGTATTTAGAATAAATTTATGTTTTTGTAAAAATATTTGATATTTTGAAAAACTTGATTTTTATTCTATAACATGTGTTAATATTGGTTTTGAAATTAAAAATTAATTTTGGGTGTTTTTGAAGTGTTTAAGGAAGACCGGAAGCTATTAGGGTAATAGACCCTAATTGCTTTAGCTCTCTGGAAAATTTCCAGAGAGCTAAAGCTCTATTTGAAAACAAAGCAATCAGAAAAAAAAAAAATGAAATCAGACCTGTGTGCTACAGTGCACACGCATTTTAGTGCGTGTATTTCACGTGCGTCACGTGCTTGATGCACGTAATTTTTATTTTGCTTTGTTCAGGAGCTTCCAGACTCCGATTTAGTCCCGATTTTTTCCTATACACTCGTAATGGAATATAGTATTTCATTAAATGATTTAAAATTACACTCATACTTGATATCCATGGGTTAGATCCATTTCCGCTGCGTGGGGCACCGATCCAACCCTAGGGGTTCCACAACTGCCCCAACAGAATGGTATCAGTAGCAAAGGCTTAACCACACAACACATGTTTTGAATCTATGCCATAGTAATTTTAATTTAATTATGCATAAGACATATTGGATATGTATTGCATGTTTTAAATTAAAATTTTGACCTAATTAAGTTAATGACTTGATTGTCATAAATCTCCCGTGATTAGGTGATTACTTTTAAGTAATAGTATTAATAATGTTTGAGCATTATTGGATGGTTCGTCTTGTCAATACATAGATGATTGGGTTCTTACTACTTACATCCAATATCGTCATTAGTGTGAGGGTATAAGTGCTCGGAACTTAGGTCACTCCGGTAAAACATTAGATGTTGCGTGATGATTTAACGTAGTCATCCAATATCGTCATTAGTGTGAGGGTGTACATACGAAGCTCATTAGTGCACATTGACAAGTATACACCTAGAATACGTCTTAATCTAAAATCATCATTAGTGTGAGGATAAGAAACGGTTCAGGACCAAACTAGGAGTCACATGAAGTGATTGACCTTGGAGGTCAACCTAATGAGTTTACAAAGGTCAATATCGTCATTAATGTGAAGCTGAAGTAAATTTCATGAGATCCACTTCCCGCTATGAAATTTTGATAGTCAAATTTCTATTTTTTGCATTAAGGGAGATTACAGAATTACGTAAAGTAGTAGGAGGGCACTAATAGATTTAAAATTCCATAATCAATTAATGTTATCACTTTTGAAATGAAAAACGTTCTGCTACTACTCAAAAATATTGTCTTGTAGATGGCTGCCGCTAATCCATTGATGAAACTTTTGGATTCATATAAGCTAAAAGGAGCCGAGAACTATTTCGAATGGGAAATGAACATACGCCTTATCTTGGAGTATGAAAAGTTGACTTATGTCACGATCAATCCACTGCCTGTTGATATCGATCCTGACTCCACTCCAGAAGAGCGAGAAACGTTTAATAGATGAAAAGATGATAACCTGAAGGTGAAATCCTACATCTTGGGATTGATGGTTCCAGATTTGCTGAGACAATACATTGAAGTACCAGATGCTTGGAGCATCATCCGAACACTCAAGGAATTGTTCGAGGAAAATCAAGAGATGGAACTTTATCGAAGGTCTAAGGAATTGTTCCGTGCTGAACTCAAAGAGGGAGGAGCTGCCAGCACTCATGTTTTGAACATGATCGACCAGATTTGATATCTGGAACGACATGGCATTGTGTTTGATGAACGGCTGGGCCGTAATTTGATTTTGTATTCTTTGCCTGGTTCTTATGCTAGCTTTGTATTAAATTTCCATATGCATTCGATGCAAGCCACATACGGAGAACTTCATAACATGCTACGCATGGCGGAGTAAGATTTGAAGAAAGGCAACCCCACACTGTATCTCCATAGTGGAGCTGGCTCTTCAAAGACTTCTGGGAAGTCAAAGAAAATAAATATGGGGAAGAAGAAGATATCAAAGAAAAACTCTAAGAAGCGCAAAGGCACAAAACTGAAAGTAGCTCATGATCAATATCTACAATGTAAGAAGTCTGGACACTGGAAGAAAGACTGTCCAGAGCTTAAAGGAAAAGCAGGACCCTCAGGTACGCTTTGTATTTTTCCAATTATTGACATCTCATTAGCCTTAGATGTAAATAGTGGATGGGTGTTAGACACTGGCAGTCCAACTCATATTTTCAATTCCCTGCAGGAACTCATATTTCGGAAAATGGCAGGAAACCATGAAATTCGAAATGGATTCAATGCATTCCAATCAAGTCTGGGACTTAGTTGAACTTCCTGAAGGAGTTAAACCTATTGGCTGTAAATGAGTTTACAAAAGGAAGCGAGAGCCCGATGGAAAGGTGGAAACCTTTAAGGCCCGACTGGTAGCAAAAGGTTACACTCAACGTCCTGGGATTGAGCATGATGAAACTTTTTCACCAGTAGCCATGCTAAAATCCATTAGGATTCTTTTAACCATTGTTGCATATCACTACTATGAGATATGGCAGATGGATGTGAAAACCACTTTCATAAATTGATTCCTTGAAGAGGATATCTATATGGAACGACCAAAGGGTTTCGTATCCAGTGAGACTTCAAACTTGGTTTGTAAGCTCCAAAAGTCTATTTATGGACTTAAACAGGCATCCCGAAGCTAGAATTGTTATTTTGATGAGATAATTAGATTATCTGGATTCATCAAAAACTAGGAAGAACCATGTGTTTATAAGAAAGTTAGTAGGAGCATGATAGCTTTCTTAATCTTGTATGTAGATGACATCCTTATTATAGGAAATGATATAGGGATGATGCAAAGTGAGTAAGCCTACCTTTGCAAGAACTTCTCCATGAAAGATATGGGTAAAGATTCATATATACTAGGTATAAGGCTCTACCGAGATAGAGTTAGGAAGCTTATAGGGTTGTCACGATCGACATATATAAACAAGATGTTAGAAAGGTACAATTTCACCAACTGCAAGGCAGAAAATGTACCTTTCCAATACGGCATACATCTTTCGAAGAAAATGACACCTCAAAATGAGGAAGAGAGGGTTAGAATGTCTAACTTGCTATATGCTTCTTGTATTGGAAGCATAATGTATGCTATTCTATGTACTAGACCTGACATCAGTTTCGGCGTCAGTGTGACCAGCCGATATCAATATGATCCAGGTAATGATCATTGGACAGCCGTGAAACATATCCTAAAATATCTTAAAGGTACTAGGGATAAGTTTCTGATATATGGAGAAAATGAGCTACAAGTTAAGGGTTATACAGACTCCGACTTCCAGGGAGATCCAGATGATAGAAAATCTAATCAGGATATATATTTACCCTTAACGGTGGTGCTGTTAGTTGGCGTTGTTCAAAGCAAGGCTCAACAACTGATTCCACCACTGAGGCGGAATTTATAGCGGCTTCAGAAGCTGCTAAAGAAGCTAATTGGATTAGAAATTTTATCACAGAACTTGGCGTTGTGTATAGTATTGCGGATTCGATCCCATTGTACTATGATAATAACAGAGCCATCGCGCATGCTAAGGAGTCGAGGGCGCATTCCAAGTCTAAACACGTGGAAAGAAAATACCGCGTAATTTGAGAGATTATTGAACGAAAAAACATAGTGGTCTTGAAGGTTCAAAGACAAGACAACATAGCAGACCCGTTTACAAATGCCTTACCTCCTAAATTATTCGATAAACATGTGGAGGATATGAGACTACGGTACCATCCAGATTGGCACTAAGCAAGTGGGAGTTTGATGGAGTTGGTGCTTGCCAATCCGAATTGTACATTTTATTATTTATTAATAAAATAACTACATTTTTCATTTCAAACCTCATTAATAGTATTGTCATTATGCGTATTAGATTGATGTATAGATATGCTAAGAATGACATCGACCTTAGAATAGTTTTAACACTGGGTGTAAACTATTCTTAAAGTAAATATTCATAGTCGTTGATTTTGGAATACGGTCGAATTCCTATAACCTAGAAGACTAACACATGTCGTATATTGGAATTGGAGTTCCAATGGTTTAACTTGATGTACCATGAGTTTTGGAAACTCGTATAGACATGTGGGTATTCATTGAAGTGAATACTGAATGACTCATATGTGATTCCTAATAGTTGGAAGTACACACCACCGCCAATAGGAATCTCCTCGAGTCGAGTAGCATATGTAATCCTTTGACTATAGGATAACATTGATTTTGTGTGAGATCCTCCATACTTTGATGCCATGTATGTCAGAAAACTTTCATGGTCTGGCCTCTAGATGTTCGTTGGGTGTGGACCGATGCACTTAGTAATCAAGTGCGAAGCAAGATAGGATCCGTCGGCCCGTATGTGTACCATAAGGGGTTTAGGTATCCATGTTAGTAAAGTCACGATTCTTAAATCTTTGGCCAAATTCGATCACATAGGGTGGATCACATCAGTTATGAATAATCGTGGACATGTTGACATGAGATGTGCACCTCGGAAACTTGACGATATATTCTATGTTTCCTAAGCATAACTCGGATAGCCTACGACGAATGGATTGTTAAACATATGTCATGACCTCGACTTGTATAGTTCAGAAAGGTCGTTCGTGTTCTTCACGAATTCGGAGGTGGCCGAATTGCATACATATTAACTACGCTTATATGATGAACATGTCTGAACTTAGAGAGTCCCAATATGAAGTGTACTCGTTGAGCACTTAGGTAGCCGATTATTTTTGATAAAAGATAATATTCAATATTATAATTATCATCTAAGATAATCAAGTGTTATGGGATAACATTGATTATTTACTTTAATCTAACTAGATTAATTAGATTAATTCAATAATTACACAAGGGCTTAATTATAAAATCATAATTATCTCTACCATTTGAGGATATTATGGTAATTGTAAGTATGTAATAATATGTGATTTTGACTTGATTTAATTGGATTAAATCAAGGTGGCAAACATTTAACTAATCCATTTCCTATTCTTTGGCTTGATTTAATTGGATTAAATTAAAGTGGGAGACAATGGAGATTAGTCACACCTAATTATACATATTTGGACAAATTGGATTAAGCCCACTTAAAAGTTGATTACAATTGTTATTAATTAAAAATTGCATAAGTTTTACTATAAATAGCAAGCTTTATGAAGGTTTTAATTACAAGTACAAATACAAGCATAAGCAAATTCTTGAGAGATTAGCCTAAGTTAGAGAAGTGTTTAGAGAAGCTTGTGAGGTCTCTACAATATTTCATCTAGAAGAAATTAAGATTGGATCTTGAAATCAAGCTTGCACACCTTGGAGGTTCTCCAATAATTTCAACAAATGAGAAGTAGATTGGATCTTGCATCAAGCTTACTAGGTAATATTTGATCTTCTCCTAAGATATGTTTATTTGTGTATTAGATGCATGATCACATAGCTTAATGTTGAATAAGGCTAATCAATTGTGTTGAGATACTTTAGAAGTATAAACACAACATGCTTGTAATTAGGTCAAAGATGTTCATATTGGACATGAAACAATTAATTAGAGTTTGGAACTCTAGATTAAAGCTTAGAGCTATGGCTACTATTCTAGAATCACTTGACCATATTTGGGTGACCTATAATTGTTCATGAGACATTACTTATTGGGATTCTAATTTGGTTTGTGTATTGGATTCAAAATTTACGCAAATGCGTATTTAGAATAAATTTATGTTTTTGTAAAAATATTTGATATTTTGAAAAACTTGTTTTTTATTTTATAACATGTGTGTAATGTTGGTTTTGAAATTAAAAATTAATTTTGAGTGTTTTTGAAGTGTTTAGGGAAGACCAGAAGCTATTAGGGTAATATACCCTAATTGCTTTAGCTCTCTGGAATATTTCCAGAGAGCTGAAGCTTTCTTTGAAAACAAAGCAATAAAAAAAAAATGAAATCAAGCCTGTGCGCCACAGTACGCGCGCGCGTTGTAGCACGTGTATTACAAGCGCGTCACGTGCTTGAAGCGTGTTGTTTTTGTTTTGCTTCGTTCTAGAGTTTCCGGGCTCCGATTCAGTCCCAGTTTTTTCCTATACACTCGTAATGGAATATAATATTTCATTAAATGATTTAAAATTACATCCATACTTTATATACATGGGTTAGACCGCATTTCTCCTACGTGGGGCACCGATCCGACCCTAGGGGTTCCACAACTACCCCAATAGGCTGCACCACCAAGTGTGAAAATAAATCCACTCTTAGATTTGGAATCCACTGTATCATATATCCAATTAGAATCGATGTATCCCCTTAGAACATCAGGATATCTCATATAATGCAGACCATATTTTGAAGTTTCTCCCAGTTACCTCAAAATTCTTACTATGGCTTTCCAGTGATTATGTCCTAAATTACTCGTATATTGATCGGTGAAATCACACACGTAACGCAAGCGCATGTATCGCTCAAGTAGTATAAAAATATCGATCCCATGAGGACTTAATTTCTACCGTTGTTATTAAATATTGATTTTATTTATTTACAGGTATCTAATTAAAGGGAGAAGGGAATGATTGCTTGATTGGTTGGTTGAATGTGGATTGAAAAATAAATAAATATATAAAAACATAAAATAAAATACTAAGGAAAATAAACAAAGACACAAACATCTAGGGTTATGATTCCACACAATATTATTCTAATGATGAATTGAATCTCTTATATATGTGTAATAAATCAGTTTGCTAACCTAAAACACGAAAATATGCAAAAGCCTCTTCCGATGGTCAGATGCAAACATCCAGAATAACCCAATTAATCATATGTCTATGTTAACCAAGTTACCTGAATTCATTAAGTTCAAGTTCCAATTATGGCTACCCCTGCCTAACAGGTACATTCCTATCCTGTAAGGAAATCTACCTAAGAGACATTTACCCCAATGTGAGATCGTGAGCTATTGAATCTAAGGCTGAAACCTAAAATCCATTTCCCAAGTTCATTTTAAGTTTACCCAATCAATCTTATTGGTGATTTGGCAACAAGAAGCATTAAACTTAAGATTCAATAAACAAACCAAAGCATTACCCATAATATACTTAAATCAATTATTAAGCATGTGAATATTGTGTTTCATCACTTCTCTAGAATAAAAATAAAATGCTGGGGATTATGGGATCCACTTTTAGAAATCTCACTTTATTATGATATAGAAATTGTCAGTGTTACCCAATTAAGTTGAACCAGCCATAAATGCGGTATTATTATTTGTCCATAAACCAGCCATATAGGCGGTAATCATCTGTCACCTAAATATCGACCATATAGGCGTTGTCAGATTATGTTACATAAATAAAACCAGCCATTAAGGAGATATCAACTTTAATCCATATTATTAAATTATAATTTCCATATTATAATATAAGTGAGATTAATCTACCTTTACTATTTCTAATTTAGAAATCCCCCTTATTATAATATATAAATTTGCGTGATATTTCCAACCGACCATATAGGTGGTATCTTGATTAAGTCAGATTATAATTAATTCCAACCGACCATAAAGGCGGTATCCAATTTAGTCAGGTTAAAATCAATTTAATTAAGTCCAACCGACCATAAAGGCAGTATCCAATTAAGTTAGGTTTTAAGATAATTTATATATTATAATTAAGGGAGATTATTCTAAATTATAATAACAAATGTTTCACCCTTCCCCCAACAGAAATTAACTACTAAACATAAAAGAAAGTAAAAACACAAAAACTATTATTACTACTAAAAATAAAAATAAAAATACATTACAAAACTACTTAATAAACACACATGATACAATCCTTAATTCTTATTCAAGAAACCAAGGAAAGTATCAAATTTACAAATAAAATAACTTGGTATTTGTAGGCAAAATTTTACCTCCACCAATTTCTCCACTAATTTCTCCATAAATTTCTCTACAAAACATGGAACCAAACATGGCACAAAATATGGCACCAAGCATGTTTGGTGGAAGTTTGACAATTTTTATTTTTTATTTTATTTTATTTGTTTTTGTTTTGAAAATGACTTTAATAATTACACATAACCCACTTGCAGATGTTTTATCGATTTCGGTCATGCAAACTTCAGACTTCAAACTTATTATGAACTTCAAAGTTGTAGATATTTGAGTCTTCTTTAATCTGGGACTTGAATCTACTCAATCCGATATCGCAGTAGAAAGTTATGGCCAAATTACGAAAATTACGCAAAGTTAAATTTTTCCAAAATTGTACTTTGTTAGAACGTCATTTCATGTTTCCAACCTCCAAAATTCAAATGTCAAGTCTAGTTTTTGCCCTTATTTGTTTCATATTTCGTCCTGATTGATTCCATTGAGTTCTGATTTTATTTTATCTGCAAAATAAACTAAAACATAACAAAATGTTCATAAAACCCGAGAAACTAAATAAAATATTAGGTCAAAGATGTGGTAAATATTGATATATTTTCCGCTCATCACACCCTGAAACCTAACATTTTGCTATTGCTCGAGCAAAATAAAAAAATAAAAATAAAATAAACAACTGAAACTAAATTAAATTAAGCCACTTTTGTAGGGATCACGGTTGCATTTAGCGTATGCAACAAGCCCTTAAACCCATAGGTGTCCCTAGTGAACGAGTTGTAGTCTTGTGAAGGCTTACAGTAACTATACCCACAAACGTCAAATGCACACAAAAGCAAAAAGATAAAAAGATAAACAAGTTAGTGACTAAACAAGTGAAACTTCTTATCCAAGTTAGTAGTTGTTTTCCTTCTTTCTAAATTACCAAATAAGTAAATTCTCCGATTATTTTTACCATTCTCCATATACTCAACCAACAAAGTATTAATCAAATCATTGTGCCCACAATATTCATAATTGTAGTTGAAAAGAGAGTAATATTTTTGTCCTAAAGTTATATCAGATTTCACACCTTTTTTAGCAATTAAATTTTTATTTTTCTCTTATTTATTTATTATTTTATAATATCTTCAATCTATGTAGCGAGCTTTGGGCCAGTGACTCCCAAGCCAGTTGGCTTTATGACACTAGGTGTTAAGACACCCTTGCAGACCTAATTAATCAGATTTTAGATATATTTTGTTTATATATATAACATCTTCAATCCATGTAGCGAGCTTTGGGCCAGTGACTCCCAAACCAGTTGGCTTTAGGGCACTAGGTGTTAAAACACCCATACGGACTTAATAACTCAGATATCAGATGATATTTTTTTTATATAACATATTCAATCCATGTAGCGAGCTTTGGGCCATTGATTCCCCAACCAATTGGCTTTAGGGCACTAGGTGTTAAAACACCCCTACGGACTTAATAACTCGGATCTCAAATATTTTTTTTATTAATATACACACTTTTTTTTAATCCATCACTTTTTTAGATTCTTCCTCCAATTAAACTATAGCACTGAATATTACAAACTTTTCAATTACAACTCATGGCCGTATGTTACCATGCATATTGATAATACCAGTCAACTGAGCATATTGAGATCCAATTTAGTCAGTTTTATGGAGAATTCACAAATTAAATAATTCAAAAGGAAATGAACAAAAATTAACTTATTACGAAATAGGTTGAGATACGTCTCAGGAGTGAAAATTCCTTACACAGCTATCTCACACCAATTCCACATGATTAGTCAAGTTAAAAACACAAAAACTAAATATATATTTTTTAATTTTTTTGAATTTGCTTTGATGATTTTTGACTAAAAATCAAATAAAAATAATACATGAAAAAAATACAAGATACTAGTCAACTATTCCCCACCCCCAAACCTAATTGAGAAATTGTCCCCAATGTCTTAAAAATAAGAAGAATAGTTTAGAAGATAGTACCTGATTAGTGCGAATTTTACATCTAGAAAGAAAATTAAAGGTTAAGATCCAGATTTATCCGACGCTTCTTACCACGATCGTTATCAGACCAATTAATCTTGGAAAGGATAGGGTCAATTTATGGTTCAAATGCTAAAAATTAATCAATTAGATCATGGGCAGTTCTGGCAGTGAAGATGATATCTTTTACAGGTTTTGACACGAACCTATTTCTCTGGGCATCATCAAGAAACACACAAAGAAAGTCATAAAATCCATCAACATTAAACAGTCCAATCGATTTCTGGTGTATATTCAAGTTCGCCCAATATACTACTGTAAACATTTCCTCCATCGTGCCCAAGCCACCTGGCAAAACAATAAAAGTATCAGCACGATTAATCATTTCAACCAGTCGTTCAGACATACCTGGTACAATAAGTTCCTTTCCGTTTGATGGTCCTATAAGATTCGCCTCTGCCAAAGGTTTTGGGATGATTCCCAGAACTTGACTACCTCCTTCTTGTACGGCCCTTGAAACGCACCCCATTAGTCCAAGATTGCCACCGCCTTATACTAGGTACATATTCTTTTCAGCTATAACTCTACCAATTCCTGTGATGCTGCAACAAATTCTGGTTTAGAACCAGCACTAGTACCGCAAAACACACATATATTTACAACTCGTCTTCTTGAAGTTGCTTCCATTTTTTTTTTATGTATTTCTTTCTCAAATCTGGATGTCTTCAAGAGTGCAATGACAAGGTGCATTTACAGATCCTGAAAAGGGGTGAGTAATAATAGTACTAGTACCTGCCAAATGACAATTATTAGCTATATAGTAAATAAATCGTGAAAGTCAAAAAGTCTGGATCATGTCGGTGAAAATTAAGGAAATCATAACCGAAAAACAAATCAAATTAATTATTAAGGCAACAGAATTGTGTACGTAATACGCCACTCGCTTGGTATATAAATTCATCAGGATGCGTCTCAAGAATCCGTTCCTTACTCAACCATCACTAATGAATATCATTATCTGTGATTGTCAAACACTATTCCTCATGTCTTTCTTTTCCTTAAATACTCCGTTTGTGCTTTTCCCTACAAAAATATCACACAAAATTAAAAACTCTACAACATGTATACACAAAATAAAACATAAATTGCAATAATAAAAAGTTGCATGGGTTGCCTCCCTACTAGCGTTAAATTTTTCATCTTCAGCCAGACGTTACTGAAGTCCATCTGTCAAGGAGGTTTCAGTGTGGTTTTGGACGTCCGATTAAAGACAATCCCATGTGCATTGCTTTTGAAGGGTCTCTTCCAACGGTAAAGTGGCAAAAAGAATTTTGTCTCATTCAGTGCTTGTGCCACCTTTTTAAACTTTATTGCTCCAGGGGTTCCTGAAAAGAAAGAAAGAAAATCATGAGGTCTCGTACGATGCTTGACTTTGAATGGGAGTTCCATTCTGTCAAGCTTCTGGGCGGTGTCTTTGATTTGTACTCCCAAAAAGTGATGTTTCTCCTGAATGCATGAGATCTTCAATATGGTCAAATATTTGCTCATCCATTTGTTCTGCTTCCTTCTCCACCTCTTCTTCACAGATGAACTTCAGAATTTCATTGTTCAGCTCTTCATCTGTCATCTGTGAAATGCATGCTCCATAAGTGTCAACCTGAGGATGTAAAGATATATCTAATTGTAGGTCTTTATCCTTTGTGGTTGATATGAATGGTTCGGGTAGCTCTTCTTCAAACATCAGTGCAATGCATGCTCCAAGATCTTCATTTTGAGGATATAGAGTTTCATCCTCACTTGCAATTGGTACAAACAGCTCTACTTCTTGATCCTCATCAGAGTCTGATGAATAATAAAAATAAAATTGAGATTCTACTGGTTCGGGCTCCTGAACTGATATCTCTGACTCTTGATACTGCTCAGCCTCTTCCTCTGTTAAGGTGTCATCGTGAAATGCTTGGTATTTGAAGGCTTCGTTAGTGTTATTTGTTCCGTAAGGTATGTAGTTCTGGTTGTTGATTATTTGTCTCAATTCATTTGTCAGCCTCTGTAAGGTGTTTATGTGATCCAGAAACGTTGCATCCTGTTCAGCTTCCCGTTTCTTGAGCCTGTTTATCAACTGTCTTCCCACTGATGGTTTTGGTCCTTGAAGATCGTAGGTTGATGGTGGATAAGATGGAAAATATGGTTCAGTGAAATATGTTGGTTCATTATATGAAGGTCTGTGATAGTTCTGCCACCCTGAATTGTAGAGGTATATGCATTGATCGCTCGGGTGGTTACCATCACATATCTCACAGCTCCCCATTGCGTTTTGTTGAGTAAATATTGTATTGATTGGTTCTGACATCCAAGGATAGTTATTGGGCTGGACAACAGGCCTCAGAAAACCGGACTGTTGCTCCCTGATTTGGGGTGTATCTTCACTTCGTAAAGCTCATAATTCTTTTATCGCCCAATGAAGATCCATTTTCAACCATCTGAAAAATAAAAGAAAGAAATAAAAATTACATATAAAACTAAAGAAAATTATATATAAGTAAATTAGATAGCTTCAAAATTAATAACTCAAGAAAGATAAGTCGATAGCTTCAAAATTAATAACCCAAGAAAGATAAGTCCCCTACAACGGCGCTAAAAACTTGATCGGTGAAATCACACACGTAACGTAAACGCATATATCGCTCAAGTAGTATAAAAATATCGATCCCACGAGGACTTAATTTCTACTGTTTTTATTAAATATTGATTCTATTTATTTACAGGTATCTAATTAAAGGGAGAAAGGAATGATTGCTTGATTGGTTGGTTGAATGTGGATTGCAAAATAAATAAATAAATAAAAAACACAAAACAAAATAGTAAGGAAAATAAACAAAGACACAAACATCTAGGGTTATGATTCCTCACAATATTATTCTAATGATGAATTGAATCTCTTATATATGTGTAATAAATCAGTTTACTAACCTGAAACACGAAAATATGCAAAAGCCTCTTCCGACGGTCAGATGAAAACACCCAGAATAACTCAATTAATCATATGTCTATGTTAACCAAGTTACCTGAATTCATTAAGTTCAAGTTCCAATTGTGGCTACCCCCGCCCGACAGGTATATTCATATCTTGTAAGGAAATTTACCTAAGCGACATTTACCCCAAGGTGAGATCGTGAGCTATTGAATCTAAGGCTGAAACCTAAAATCCCTTTTCCAAGTTCATTTTAAGTTTACCCCATCAATCTTATTGGAGATCAGGCAACAAGAAGCATTAAGCTTAAGATTCAATAAACAAACCAAAACATTACCCATAATATAATTAAATCAATTATTAAGCATGTGAATATTGTGTTTCATCACTTCCCTAGAATAAAAATAAAATGCTGGGGGGGGGGGGGTTAGGGGATCCACTTTTAGAAATCTCACTTTATTATAATATAGAAATTATCAGTGTTATCCAATTAAGTTGAACCAGCCATAAATGCGGTGTTATTATTTGTCCAAAAACTAGTCATATAGGCGGTAATCATCTGTCACCTAAATACCGACCATATAGGCGTTGTCAGAATATGTTACATAAATAAAACCAGCCATTAAGGCGGTATCAACTTTAATAAACATTATTAAATTATAATTTCCATATTAAAATATAAGTGAGATTAATCTACCTTTACTATTCTAATTAGAAATCTCCCTTATTATAATATATAAATTTGCGTGATATTACCAACCGACAATATATGCGATATCCTGATTAAGTTAGATTATAATTAATTCCAACCGACCATAAATGCGGTATCCAATTTAATCAGGTTAAAATCAATTTAATTAAGTCCAACCGACCATAAAGACTGTATCCAATTAAGTCAGGTTTTAAGATAATTTATATATTGTAATTAAGGGAGATTATTCTAAATTATAATAATAAAAGCTTCACCCTTCCCCCAACAGAAATTAACTACTAAACATAAAAGAAAGTAAAAACACACAAATTATTATTACTACTAAAAATAAAAATAAAAATACATTACAAAACTATTAAATAAAACACACAAGATACAATCCTTAATTCTTATTCAAGAAACCAAGGAAAGTATCAAATTTACAAATGAATTGGCTTGGTATTTATAGGCAAAATTTTGCCTCCACCAATTTCTCCACTAATTTATCCATAAATTTCTTCACCAAACAAGGCACCAAACATGGTACCAAATATGGCACAAAACATGGCACCAAATCCTCCACCAAACATGCAAGCATGTTTGGGGGGAGTTTGACAATTTTTATTTTATATTTTATTTTATTTGTTTTTGTTTTGAAAATGACTTTAATAATTATACATAACCCACTTGGAAATATTTTATCATTTTCGGTCATTAAAACTTCAGAATTCGAAATTATTATTAACTTCAAAGTTCTATATCCTTGAGTCTTCTTTAATTTGGAACTTGAATCACCTCAATCCGATATCGGAGTAGAAAGTTATGGTCAAAATATGAAAATTACGCAAAGTTGAAATTTTCCGAAATTGTACTTCGTTAGAACGCCATTTCAAGTTTCCAACCTCCAAAATTCAAATGTCAAGTTTAGTTTTTGCCCTTATTTGATCCATATTTCATCCTGATTGATTCCATTGAGTTTTGATTTTATTTTATCTGTAAAATAAACTAAAACACATCAAAACGTTCATAAAACCCGAGAAACTAAATAAAATATTAGGTCAAAGGGCGGTAAATATGATATATTTCCGCTCATCATATATCTACTAAGCCTGTTTACAGCTTGAGCGATATCAGGTCGTGTGTAATTTGTGAGATACATCAGACTTCTGATGATTATCGAATACTCTAATTGTGATACGCTTGAGCAGTATTCTTTGATAAATGAAGAGTTAGGTCCATATGACTTCTAGCCACATTTAGATCTCCTTTATTATATTTCTCAAGTATCCTCTCAACATAATGAGTGTGAGATAATATATACCCCTTTGATGTTCTGAAAATCTTAATTCCTAAGATCACATCAGCTACTCCTAAATCTTTCATATCAAATTTGCTAGTCAAGACTTTCTTACAAGACTGCATCATCTCATGATTACTACCAATTATCAACATATCGCCAACGTAGAGACACACAATGACATATCCATTTTGAGTTGATTTACTATATACACATTTATCACACTCATTGATTTTGAACCCATTTGACAACATCTATTTGTCAATTTTGTTCATGCTATTGTTTAGGTGTTTGTTTTAATATGTATAAGAATTTTATAGGTTTGCACACCTTCTGTTCTTGTCCAAGAACATTGAAACCTTCAGGTTGTTCCATGTAAATTTCTTCATCCTATTCACCATTTAAGAATACCGTCTTCACATCTATTTGATGTATTTCAAGACCAAATATAACTGCTATGGCTATGAGCATTCTTATTGACGTGATATGGGTCACTGTTGAATAAGTATCAAAGTAGTCAATGTTGGGTTTCTCTAAGGTCCCGGGATCGATTTCAAGCAATGAAACATATATGTGAATACTCGTAAAAGCATGGCGGAATCATACTTACAACGATCGGCTTTTGCGACGCGAGGAACATCAAAATCTTCAAGCTTTTCTTTCCTTGAATTCTCGGCTTTCACCCCTTTTGTGCTCCTCCATTTTCGGCCATTGTTGTTCTCCAAGCTCCAAGCTTTGTGTTGTGATTCCTTGCTCACAAGTCAGTTTCCCTATCACCTTCGCAATACTTCGGAAGTGTGCTAGCACTCGGTAATTTTTGCCACAAAATCACCTAAGCTTCTCCTTGGTTCACGGCAATTGCAGTGAAAAATGGAGAAGAAATGGCCCAAGGCGAGGAGAGGAAGGAGAGAGAGAAGAAGAAGAAAAATGTGTTAGGTTGAGAATTATGTATCTAATATACTTAATTGATTTCTAAAATCAATTAAAAACATATACCAAAATTTTGTAAAAAGCCTTTCAAAAAGTCAACAAAATTTGGCTCCAAAATGGCATTAAATACTATCAACCACTCACATCACTATTCACATCAATCAATGATGACAAGCATAACTTCACTCAAAGTGATGTGACTTCCATCACTTGATTGACTAGTGATTTGAAGCTAGATGTGACTTGTGGGCCGCACTTGAATTCGAAATGCGAGTGCGCCCGCAAACATTCCCGGGCTCGGGTTCTATAATTCCAAATTAATGAATTTTTCATTGCGACGTAATTAAATAATTATGCCTAGCAAAATTACTATTCACATCGCTAACGAATTAATTCTAAATTAACTCATTTGCCCGAATTAAAATCCAATTTTAATTCCGCGTCGAAATCCAATTTCGTATAATATATCAAATATATTATTTTATCGATTAATTCCAAATTAATCGTTCTCTCTCTTTAATAATATTTTATCCCAGATAAAATATCTCCGTAATTAATCCCAGATTAATTTTCTCTCTCTTTAATTAATCTCAGATTAATAAAGTGCGAGTCATACATCATCGGTGAATCTTCGAGAAGCGACCCATGAGATCCCCGGATATATTGGCAGTAAATCCGGTCGTCGGACTATCCGAACACGTAAGTACCTAGTACTACGTTTTTACCGATTTACAAGACATGGTTGGCTTCTAGCAAAGCACCGTGCCTACCCAATTCTTCATAAATATTATTACTGGAATATGCGATCTATATCAGGCGTAGTATACGTTATATTGCGTATTTCGATCCAGTATCGGATGTCACGTGCAAGGCCTGGGGCTGGAAATGTGTCTGCCCCGTATGAAGCACATATCGGATCTCTGGTAACTAGTCTCTATAATCGGATAAACATGACCTAGTCATAATATCCTGATAGCTGCAGCACATAAGAACACTAGTTCCGTATCTTATGTGATCATCATCTCCATTATGACTGGAGTGATACTTCCATCTCGACATCACACCCAATACACTACGATTCTCAATATACCCAGATGAGGCGTACACAGAATCAGTTAAAGCCCTGGGACCAAAACCAAAGTATATTGATTGTCGCAAGTATTAGCGGTGCAAGTCTCAGGTTAAGACCAAATACACCTACCCTGATTCGGATTTCCATAGACACATAGTCATACTACCAATGGAATTCCGATGGGTCTATCCAGAGCGAAGCTGTTTCCGTACCATCGGTAAACACAATCTCCTATTACACTTGCATGAGTATCTTATACTTAAATATATGAGAACTATGCCGTTATGCTCCCACAACGCGCACAAGTGTAATACTAGTCTATTCCACATTATCAATGTCCAATCTCGATAATACTACGACTAGGGATATTTAATGATTAAACCTTCGTGGATTGATACTGTCTTATATAATCTCAATCTGTAACTAATCATATGGACCTTCTATCATTATACATCTTGGTAATCTAATTACAAATGATAAAAGGACAATTTCCTTTGTCACATAGTTAATTTGTACAACAACACCATGATCTGTACAAATAGTGATGTTATGGGCCATAACTGTTCAACAGTCAAGGCCTTCTTTTTGTCTATAACCTTTTATAACAAGTCTAGCTTTGTACTTATTGATCCATTCAGTTTCATCTTTTGTTTGAAAATCCATTTGTAGCCTAGTGGCTTACAACATGGAGGAAGATCAACCAACTTCCAAGTATGATTTTGTAGGATAGAATCAATCTACTATTGATGGCCTCTTTCCACAAAGGTGCCTCCAAATAAGACATTGCTTCTTTATAGCTTTGAGGCTCATTTCCTAACAAGTATGTCAAAAAATCAGGTCCAAATGACTTAGATGTTCTAGCTCTTTTGCTACGTCTAGGTTCATTTTCCTCAAAATTTTCATGTTGATATGATTCTTGGTCAACTTGATCACTGCCTTTAACAGTATCAATAGTTCTTTTGAGAGACTCTGTTATTTGTCTTTCCTTAAAATGAAATATCTCTTCAAAAAATGATGAAATGTCTCTTCAGACCTATGTACCAAGAATCGATACGCACTACTATTGTGAGCATATCCAATGAATATATAATCAATAGTCTTGGGTCATATTCTAACCTTCTTAGGTTTAGGAACCATCACTTTGGTGAGACACCCCCACACTTTCAGATATTTGTAGGAAGGTACATGACCTTTCCACAATTCATATGGTGTCTTGTCCAATCTTCTGTGAGGTAGTCTGTTTAGAATGTAGTTGGCGGAAATCAAGGCTTCCCCCCACAAGTTCCGGGGTAAACCCGAGATTGTCAACATGACATTCATCATTCCCTTCAACGTTCGATTTTTACGTTCTGTAATCGCGTTTTGTTGAGGGGAATAAGGAGCAATAGTTTCATGAATAATTCCATGATTGGAACAATATTCACCGAATAGTGCGCATGCGTACTGACACCGACATGAAATTTATTTGGGCTTGTTTTTTAGCTTTCGGACTCCGATTCGACCTCAATTTTTCCTATGGACTCATAAAATTATTTAAAAATTCACGGATACTTGATATCCAAGGGTTCGACTGTTGGAAAATTCTGACCTATAACATCACTATTTGTACAAATCATGGTGTTGTTGTACAAATTAACTATATGACAAAGGAAATTTCCATTTTATCATTTGTAATTAGATTACCAAGATGTATAAATGATAGAAGGTCCATATGATTAGTTCCGGATTGAGATGATATGAGACAGTATCAATCCACGAAGGTTTAATCATTAAATATCCCTAGTCAGAGTATTATCGAGATTGGACATCGATAATACGTAAAAGACTAGCATTACAGTTGTGCGCGTTGTGGAGCATAACGGCATAGTTCTCATAGAAGGTTGTGTTTACCGATGGTACAGAAACAGCTTCGCTCTGGATAGACCCCTCGGAATTCCATTGGTAGTATGACTATGTGTCAATGGAAGTCCGAATCAGGGTAGGTGTATTTGGTTTTAACCTGAGACTTTCACCGCTAATACTTGCGACAATCAATATACTTTGGTTTTGGTCGTCCAGGACTTTAACAGGTTCTATGTACGCCTCTTCTGGGTATATTGACAATCGTAGTGTATTGGGTGTGATGTCGAGATGGAAGTATCACTCCAGTCATAGTGGAGATGATGATCACGTAGGATACGGAACTGGTGCTCTTATATGCTGCAGTTATCAGGATATTATAACTAGGTCATGTTTATCCAATTATAGAGACTAGTTACCAGAGATCCGATATATGCTTCGTACGGGGAAGACACATTACTTGCCCCTGGCCTTGCACGTGACATCCGATACTGGATCGAAATACGCAATACTACGTATACTACGCCTGATATAGATCGCATATTCCAGTAATAATATTTCTGGAGAATCTGAATTAATTATAAGAGAGATAAAATTAATCTGGGATTAATTACAGAGATATTTTATCTGAGTATCTTTTAAAAAGAGAGAAGGATTAATTTGGAATTAATCGATAAAATAATATATTCGATATATTATACAAAATTGGATTTCGACGCGAAATTAAAATTGGATTTTAATTCGGGCGAACGAGTTAGTTTAGAATTAATTCGTTGGCGACGTAAATAATTATTTAATTAAATTTGATTTAATTACGTCGCAACGGAAAATTCATTAATTCGGAATTAGCGAACCCGAGCCCGGGAGTGTTTGCGGGCCCACTCGCATTTCGAATTCAAGTGCGGCCCACAAGTCACATCAAGCTTCAAATCATTAGTCACTTTGATTGATATGATGTCTAATCACTTTGAGTGATGTGACAACTAGTCACTTTTGATGAGTGATGGTGTAGTGGTTGGATGACTTTATTGCATTGTACCTTTTTGACTTTGGAAATTCAAATTTGGTATATGTTTATTATTAATTTTGGAAATCAAAACCAACCATCACAACTTCTCTTCCTCTCTCTCCCTCTCACGCCCAAGGGGCCATTCTTCCTCTTCTCTTTTTTTCTGCAATTGCCGAGAGTTTTGAGAAGTGATAAGAAATTTTGTGGCAAAATTTCAAGAGTGCTAGCACACATTCGGGGTCTTGCGAATGTGATAGGGAAACTCACCCGTGGGCATGGAATGCACACCAAGCTTGGAGCTTGAAGGACCGAAAATGGAGGACAAAATGGAGCCCAAAACCGTGAGCATCATGGAGCAAAAGCTTGAAAATTTTTGTTGTTCCTCGCATTGCAAAAGCTGATCAATGTAAGTATGATTCCGCCATACTTCTTTGTTGTATTCGCACATGATTTCTTGCTTGAATTCGATCCCGGGACTAATCTAGAAACCCAACAATGGTATCAGAGCCATTTTGAGCATGAAATTGAGATTAAGGTAAAATTTGGGTAAATTGGATTTGAGCATGTTTGAGTGAAATTACTTGTTTGAGCATGCTTGTATATGAATGACTTGGAGTTATTTGTGATCAATTTTGTGAAAATTGGATTGGATCAAATTTTCCCCAAAATTATGGCTTGGCCGAATATGGTGTGTGCCTTAATATCATGGTATTTTTTGATTTTGATCATTGGATGAGTTGAAATCATATGGGTAATGTTGATTTAGGATTTAATTGGATTAAAACCGAATCAGACAAAGAAAACCCTAAAATGCCGTGAATGATGTAGCATGAAAATGATTGATTTTTTGATTCAAATGTGTTGGACATGTTTTGATGATGATAATCATAATTAATTGTGTGAATTGATGTGTTGGAAATATTAATTTGGTTAATTAATTATGGTATACACTTTAGGTTAATTAAATTATGAAGTTTGGAATTTTGGTAATTTAATTAATTGGGCCAAATTTGGAATTGGGCTTGTAAAGTTGTAATTGGGCTTAATGGGCTTGGGGGCAAGTTTGGTTTAGGCTAATTGGTTGGATCCAATTGGGCCCAAAACCATATCCATAAAGTCCAAATATGACTTAATGGACCTTTAATTTTATTGGGCCTAAATTGGTTTCTGGCAAATAAGGGTGATTCCTTAAATGGGATTTGGTATATGGGTTTGACCCATATTGACCAAAAGTCCATGCCTTAGAAATTAATTAAAAGCCCATTGGACTTTAATTAAATTAACATTGGATGTTAATCGGGCTTGAGACCCGTAACGATTAGATTTAGAATCTAAGTCTCAAAATGCACATTAGAAAGTGTAATATTTATTTGGAATTAAATAAATGAATTAGTATAAATACAATTAAATTGGATTTAATGTTGTAGTTTAATATAATTCAAGAATTCGTACTTTGAGTACTTATTCGCAAAACGATCGGACTCGCGCAAAATCAAATCGTTGTTTGAACATTGGATGGTCATTAAATTTCAGATTAATTAATTAGATTAGATTGATTGATAACATGCTTGTGTGAATACATGGATGCGATGTATGAATAATGTATATCAGATGGATATTAGATGGGTGAGGGCAATTTTGGAAATTGTTGTAATAAATTTAGAATTTATTAATTGGACCTGCGTGTCCAGCCTATTACCTCTTGACTCTGTGTATTTCTCTTCTCACCTATTCCCCTCAATGTAAATGAGGTTTCTTTAGAAATGTTATGTATCGGGTAGAAGTAATACTTGTGCTAGCAGGAGAAAGGAAATTGAGAGATTTGTTCTAGAAACAATGTGTTAAGTATCCATCCGCATATCATTATTATATTTATTTACTTACGCGCCTTTTATGTGTTTAGAATGCATGTTTAAGGGTGTATGATGATGAGACCTTAACAAAGATAATAAATTGGTTGCCAATTTACGCGAAAAACCCTCACTATATATTAAGCGTTTTTCCTTCCATTGAGTGATTCTTACTCAAGATCCAAGATTGGCACTGATTGTTGGCCAAAGTCAAGACCTTTGTCCGTCACGGATGTGTTTAAATCATGGAGGCTTTGTTCCATATCGGTGTCTTGTCCAAGTTGTGATTTGTTGGCCAAAGTCAAGATCACTTCTTGTCCATCAACATCGATTAAGAAGCTTTCCATAGTCGATGGGTTTCGCTTAACTGGATTACTAAGTTTGTTGTGCCAAAGCCAAGGCTTAGTTGATTCAGAGGAAAAAGGTTAGGGAATATATTGGATATATTGGCATATATAAGATATATGTTTCAGACTTGGATGTCCACCTACTGGATCTAGGAATTGGATGGGATCCAATTGATCTTAGAGATCTACCTAGTTAATTATCATACAATTTGTTGGCCAAAGTCAAGATTGTGTATTATTTAACGGGATCCTAGCCCACTAGGAAACAAGGTTTCCCGAGTACTCAACAGAGGGTTAGAGGCTCGCCGAAAAATAGTGGGAGGCAAATATTAAATTTGCAATATTCGTTTAGTTACTTGCCATACACGCTCATTACAAATTTTTCGTCAATATAAATTAATATTAGTTGGATTAATATTTAATCGTTGTTTTAATTAAACAGTTGGACTGTATTCAAACTATTTCATTTATTTGATTATATAATTGGATTATAGTAATCAATATATTTGAATTAACCATTTCAATTAATAGTTGATTTTATAATTGGATTATAGTAATCAATATAATTGAATTTAACCAATTTAATAATAGTTGATTATATAGTTAGACTATAGTAATCATTATACTAAATAGTACCTAAAATCGTTGATTGGATAGTTGGACTATAGCAATCAAGATAAATTGAAAAATTAGTGTTTAAAAAATAATCCTGGGAGAAAATATTTTTAAACAGCTTTAATTTTCAGATTGGGAATAAAATCTCAGGATAGTCCTGGAGACCGAGAAGTCACTTTATTTGATAGAGTGACGTCTCGAGCCTAAGCCCGGATTTGAGCAAATAGTAGAACATGATATTTGGAATATTCATGTAATAATAACTTTAGTACTTAATCCGTTATGCTTGCTGCAAAGACTCATTAATTTCTTAATCAGAACTAAGGATTAGATCCTTATAGTATGATATTGAAATTGAAGGATCTTCATAGATCTATCCTTAGATCTTAGAAGTACTAAATTGCAATAGAAAACTCTTGGAGAGTTAATGGCTATACTCAAGGAGACAAAGCCAGAGTTTGCAATATGGCAAGAAGCGCAAGACGCATCTTACCTCAACATTCTAGAAGGCCAAGGCTTGGCCAAAGGCTTCTGGGGTGTGGAAAAGGGGCAAAGGCAAAATCATTATAATCTTCTGGGAAGACAAAGGACATATCCCAAGATGTCTGCCTAAATTGTGGCAAACGGGGTCACTGAAAGCTTGACTTCCTTATGGACAAAGCAGACATGAAGGAGGTTATAAAGACGGGATAAAGTTTCGACTTCAAATATGTTTGTCATAAACATGTTCACTACTAGTATTAAAATTGGATTTTAGATACTGGATGTGGTACATAAATATGCATTGATGCGCAGAATCTGCTGGTAAGCAGAATACTGACTGTAGATGAGATTTTCCTACGAATTGAAAATGGGACGAGAGTCGCTGTTTTATCCGTAGAAACCTAAATTTAGGAACAACCCTTCGGGTATGTACTTAAATTAGGAAACTGTTACAATGTAACTAGTTTGACTAGAAACATTATCTTTATATCAGAGTATAATCCGTTACGGATATACCTTTATATCCTAGAACACTAAAGTATTTTATTTTATAAAGATGATTGTAGGACACAGAATGTGACGACGTTGTTCTAGGCTCGCGACCTAGTTGGGAAGTGCGAAATAACATGGAGTCGCCACCCGGTGTAAACCGGGACAAAGATTTAAGGCCGCACTCACCCCTCGCAAGGGAAGACCTCAAACCGTTGGGTTATGAATGGTTCCTTACTTATGTCACTTGTGATGATATATTTTTGCAATAAATTAACCGAATCTATTCAACATTCATGCTCAAGGGTACTTAGATCTAACATGCTTTCATCCAAATAACTCCACGCAATGTAACACAACAAGCATATTGAACCATTAAATCAACATGTATAAATCATTACCAAACGCATCATAAACTAAGAACATGTATAATGAACAACCTAAACATGCTTTAACAAATAAATAACAAACTAAATTAAACCATGCTTTAAATAATAAACAAATAACCTAAAGACTATAGCATGCTCAAATACAAATTTGGATGAGACGAGATATGTGTATCTTAAGTAGTACGTGACATTGTATCCCGAGTGCAGACCATACTACCGTCCATTCGGAATCGGCTATGGAATTTACGTCCGGGTTTCCATCTGATATACCACAAAAGGGAACCCATATCCCGCTCATCCAACAATCACATCATGCCTCAAACGACTCTCATGCGATAATATTCAAATTAAATAAAATAAACGAAAGATAATGAATAAAAGGGTGCCCTCAGGTCTAACCTCTTTTGTCGTTCCTCGAAAGCGCGTTACACGGCCGTCGGAAGGATTGATACTCCGCAACTTTTCTGGTTCACTAATCCAACGATTTTCCTCGCGATTTCACTGCTCGAGTTGTTGTTTTCACTCCGTTTCTCTACTGTTTTAAGGGTATTTTCTGGTTACTGTTTCAGGTCTATTAGGCTACTGTTTTGGGGACTGTTTTCAGAGATTTGGGGACTGTTTTGGCATGGTTTAGGGACTGGTTTGGGTGTGATTTACTGGCCGGTTTTGGGATTGTTCTGCGGCAGTTTAAGGGGGGAATATGCGGTAGTTTAAGGCTTATTTCAGGGAGGTTTTGCGGCAGTTTAAGGGGGAGTTTTTGGTGCGATGTTGGGCAGTGAAGGGAGGCTTGAACTGGGCAATAAAGGGGCTATTTTAAGGCAGTTTTTTGGACATGATTTGTGGAGGTTATAAGGGGTGCGTGGTTGTCAGCTTAGGCGTGAGATGAAGACAATTAGCGTGAGGGTAGGCAGGCTTTTGTGTGCGTGGGACTTGGGGCTGATGCGTGAATTGGTGGAGGGCTTGCGTGTGTGTATGGCGATTTAGCGTGGAAGGGTGATGCGTCAGCTGTGCTAAGGTGCTGGTTCGTTGAAATAGGTGGTGTCTTTGTTGAATGGCTTGATTTGAGGCTTGTTGGGCAGAGAAGGTTCTTGGCTGCGGTTCTTTGTGAGGGCACTTTCGTTTTTTAAGCAGTGGACGTGTGGAGCAAAGGGTTTATATTTTTTGTGTTTTCGTGAATCAGCCAGCCAGCCAGCCAGGGTTTGAATGTGTGGAGAGGGGTTATTTTTATAGGCAAGGGGATGGATTTTACCTTGTTGGGGAAGGAATCAAATTTGTGTATTAATTATGAGATATTTTTAATTTAGTATGTGATAGGGAAAATCTTTTAATTAAGGGAAGTGATTTGATTTATTCTTTTTAGTTAAGGATGTGATTTATGTAATTTAGGAATGTGATTTAATTAAAATAGGAATGTGTTTTATTTAAATTAGGAATTTATTTAATTTAATTTCAAGTTCAATTTAATTGGTGAATGTGATTTAATTTAATTTAAGTTTAATTTTAATTGGTTTTAATTATTTAATTTGTGAGATGTGTTTTAAATATTTTAATTATTTAATTTGTGAGATGTGTTTTAATGGGTTTGGTGTGTTTTAAAACAGAGGTCCAACAAGCAAACCCGAAGCGAAACAAGCGAGTTAAATCTGAAAAAATACTAATTCCCAACTTTACCCTTCCAACGTCTGTTTCCCGCGGCTTTCACAACTAAAGAGGTAGTGTCTCCATACGAGACTCATCATCGGCTGATATGCAAAAATGCAATGCCTACAATGATATTGAGATAAACATATTAGATCTGAATAACAGTATTTATATTTTGAATATAAAAGAATCTCAAACATATAACATGACAAACAAATAGCTCAAACTGAATTAATCAGTTGAAACTTATAAGTGGCATTGTTGTCTGGGACACAATTTAACAAGACTCGTATATCCACACTTTCGAAGAGTGGATACTAGGACATATTTGATTCTATTCAAATAATGTCTATGAATCTAGTTTATTGGGCAAAGTGCCTAAAGTGCCTTTTACTTGGTAAAAGTGCAAGTGCCACCGATTTGTTAGCCCTTGTTCATAGTGACGTGAGTGGGCCCATGTCTAGCTAGGCTAGAGGTGAATATGAATGTTTCGTGACCTTTACAGATGTGGCATCACGTTATGGTTATGTGTTTCTTTTGAAACACGGATAGGAAACATTTGATTAATTCAAAGAATTTCGACACGAAGTTGATAAACAGATCGGCTAAAGTATTAAAACCGTCACAGTTAGACCATGATGGAAAATACTTAAGCAATAAATTTCTCAAATACTTGAAAGAGTATAGTATTCTTTCAATGAGGACTCCCCCGGAACACGTCAATTGACGGTGTGTCCGAACGGAGAAACCGAATTTTGTTGGACATGATAAGGTTAATCATGAGTCGCTCTGAGCTACCATTTCCTTCAAATGATATGCATTAAACAGTGCAAAACTTATTTTGAATAAGGTTCCATAAAAATCTGTTAGACAGACTTCATATTAGATATGAACAGGAAAGAAACTGGGTGTTCTCATTCCTGAAGATTTGGGAATGCTGGGCATATGTTTGGATGATACCAAACTAGAACCCAAATCAAATAAGTGCATAAGTTATGGGTTATCCTAGGGAAACCAAAGTATAGAACTTATACAACTCACTAGAGAACAATGTAATTGTTGCACACCATGCGGTTTTCCTAAGAGGAATACCAATATGCAGTGGTAAGTGGGAGGAAAGTAAAACTCGATGAAAATCGGAGTAATATTGTTCCAGGCACCGATTCCTTAATGGAACACAAATAGTTCATCAAACATGAAACTATACCAATAATCTTCGGATACACAAGAACCGCGCAAGTCGAAGAGAGTCAGAAAACAACCTGTGAGGTATGGGTTTCTGATCTCACCTCATAAAGATGTCAATCTTATTGAGGAATACGAACTGACTACGTATGAGGAAGTGATACAAGGTATCGACTCCATATTATGGCAAAGTGCCATGAAGTCAAAAATGGATTCCATGTATACCAACCAAGTTTGGAACTGGTTGTTGTACCAGAAGGCATTGTGCCTATTGGTACTATATAAGTCTTCAAGGAAGGCATACATGGAAGGCAACATACCAACGTACTAAGCTAGACTTGTAGCGAAAAGGGTATCGTTATCAACATTGTGTCGATTACGACGAAACCTTTTACCTGTTGTCATGGTTAAATCCATTTGGACAATGATTGCTAATGCTGCATGTTTCATTTATGAAATATGGCAGCTGGAACGTCAAAATCGCTTTCCTTAAACGGAAACCTTTTGGAGGATGTTTATAACATCCTAACGATTTTGTCGTACCAAAATGAGCAATTTGCAAGTTAATTCGATCCATGTATGGATTGAAGCAAGCATTGCGTTCTTGGAATTGTCGTTTTGATGTAATCATAATGGTGTATGATTTAATTCAAAACGAAAAATAATTATTGTGTATATAAGGAGGTTAGTGGGAGCGCACTGACAGTGAAAGTCCTAAGTAATGATGATATATCATTTCTTGGAAATGATATTCCCATAATAAAATCTGGAATTGATTGAATGTGAAAATTTGAAAGTTTTCATGAAAATTCTCCGTAGAATTCATGTACGCGACCTGGTGTCTCAAAAGCTTTGAGCATATGGAGTCACAATGGGTCAATCCATGTTATAGTCACTGGATTGATGTTAAGAACATCCTTTAATATCTTAGATGAACTAAGGATGCTTTCTTAAACTATGGAGAATGAGAACTTGAAGTGACTGGGTTCACCGTTGCAAGTTTCCAAACCGACAATAACGACTATAAGTCGTAATAAAGGTACTACACAGTTTGAATAACGAAACAGTGAGCTGAAAAATCTTCCAAGCAAGATACTGTTAGCGAATAAACAACAAAAGTGGATTATTGCTGCAGCTGAGGCAGCAATAGAAGCCTTTTGGATCGATAATAATCCTAATTAGATTATGAATAGTTCTATTAGCAGCTGAGCTAGGCTTCAGCACAGGCTAAAGAATTAATGGTCTCATCAACGATCCAAATATATACTTCAAATATTCATCTGATTCGTTCGGATCATACATCGTAGCGATGTGATGATCGAATAAATCGCATCAGATGATAGTCATGCAAATCCGCTGACGAAAGTCTTTCCTCAACAGAAGTTTGAGCGAACCGTACATAGTTCGGGTGTAGGACACTTGAGTGATTGACTATAGGCCAAGTGGGAGATTGTTGGATAATTATGACCCATAGCATCACTATTTGTACAGATCATGGTGTTGTTGTACAAATTAACTATGTGACAAAGGAAATTGCCCTTTTATTATTTGTAATTAGATTACCAAGATGTATAAATGATAGAAGGTCCATATGATTAGTTCCGGATTGAGATGATATGAGACAATATCAATCCACGAAGGTTTAATCATTAAATATTCATAGTCAGAGTATTATCGAGATTGGACATCGATAATGCGTAAAAGACTAGTATTACACTTGTGCGCGTTGTGGGAGCATAACGGCATAGTTCTCATATATTTGGGTATAGGATACTCATGCAAGTGTAATAGGAGGTTGTGTTTACCGATGGTACAGAAACAGTTTCGCTCTGGATAGACCCCTCAAAATTCCATTGGTAGTATGACTATGTGTCTATGGAAGTCCGAATCAGGGTAGGTGTATTTGGTCTTAACCTGAGACTTGCACCGCTAATACTTGCGATAATCAATATATTTTGGTTTTGGTCGTCCAGGGCTTTAACAGGTTCTGTGTACGCCTCTTCTGAGTATATTGAGAATCGTAGTGTATTGGGTGTGATGTCGAGATGGAAGTATCACTCCAGTCATAGTGGAGATGATGATCACATAGGATACGGAACTGGTGCTCTTATATGCTGCAGCTATCGGGATATTATGACTAGGTCATGTTTATCCGATTATATAGACTAGTTACCAGAGATCTGATATGTGCCTCGTATGTCGCAGACACGATTCCAGCCCCAGGCCTTACACGTGACATCTGATACTGGATCGAAATACGCAATACTACGTATACTACGCCTGATATAGATCACATATTCCTATAAGAATATTTCTGGAGAATTTGGTAGGCATGGTGCTTTGCTAGAAGCCAACCATGTCTTGTAAATCGGTAAAAACGTAGTACTAGGTACGTACGTGTTCGGATAGTCCGACGACCAGATTTACTGCCAACATATCCGGGGATCTCATGGGTCACTTCCCAAAGATTCACCGATGACGTATGACTCGCACTTTATTAATCTGGGATTAATTATAAGAGAGAAAATTAATCTGGGATTAATTACGGAGATATTTTATCTGGGATAAAAATTATTTTAAAGAGAGAGAACGATTAATTTGGAATTAATCGATAAAATAATATATTCGATATATTATACGAAATTGGATTTCGACGCATAATTAAAATTGGATTTTAATTCGGACGAACGAGTTAATTTAGAATTAATTCGTTGGCGACGTAAATAATTATTTAATTAAATTTGATTTAATTACGTCGCAACGGAATATTCGTTAATTCGGAATTAGCGAACCCGAGCCTGGGAGTGTTTGTGGGCCCACTCGCATTTCGAATTCAAGTGCGGCCCACAAGTCACATCAAGCGTCAAATCATTAGTCACTTTGATTGATATGATGTCTAATCACTTTGAGTGATGTGACAACTAGTCACTTTTGAGTGATTGATGGTAGTGGTTGGATGACTTTATTGCATTGTACCTTTTTTGACTTTGGAAATTCAAATTTGGTATATGTTTATTATTAATTTTGGAAATCAAAACCAACCATCACAACTTCTCTCCTCTCTCTCCCTCTCACGCCAAGGCCATTCTTCCTCTTCTCTTTTTTTCTGCAATTGCCGAGAGTTTTGAGAAGTGATAAGAAATTTTGTGGCAAAATTTCAAGAGTGCTAGCACACATTCGGGGTCTTGCGAATGTGATAGGGAAACTCACCCGTGGGCATGGAATGCACACCAAGCTTGGAGCTTGAAGGACCGAAAATGGAGGACAAAATGGAGCCCAAAACCGTGAGCATCATGGAGCAAAAGCTTGAAGATTTTTGTTGTTCCTCGCATTGCAAAAGCCGATCAATGTAAGTATGATTCCGCCATACTTCTTTGTTGTATTCGCACATGATTTCTTGCTTGAATTCGATCCCGGGACTAATCTAGAAACCCAACATCGACCCACTTCCGCTGCGCGGGATACCGATCCGACCCTAAGGGTCCCACATTCGCCCCAACAATCGCTACCTAAGTTCGATGCAAAATATTGACGATTCTATATATTTAGCGTCGATAATTAGGTGTCGACGCTAGATGTCTTAATTTTTTGCGACTAAAGTACATTGGCTATGCTAAATATTATACTTTTAGCGTCGTTTTTCCTGTCGACGTATGATATTGTTACTTTTAGCGTCGCTTGATTTTGACGATGCTAAATTATACATTTAGTGACACTACATTATTGAATGTTGAAAATCTTATTTCTTTGTAAAGTATGGCGTGCAATGGGAAGGGTCATCAACCAGTCCCTATTTTATGGTCTATTTTGGCTTATTGTCGATTGTAAATGATGTCATAATGACTTTTAACCGATAGCTTC